>APFE030674601.1:0-31937 GCA_000404065.3 Pinus taeda | reverse complement strand
CTGACATTCCAACAAAATATGGCATGCTCCTATCAAGATCATGGGGAGAAAAACTCCAAGGATCCCTCCAACTTGACCTCTCTTATGCCACTATATCTGTCTTTGGACAACCAAAGAGACTCTATAGAGAAACACTCATGAAGTATGTGGTAAGTAGTGAGTAAAAGCCCCAAAATTTTCCAATTTACTCAATCCATTCTGATATGGATTCACTTATTATTTTTAATGATGACACCAATCCTCAACTAATGAGAAGCCTTTAGCTTTAGAGCTAGAGACATGCATAAAAAAAGAATCGGTTGCCCATGCCCATGACATGGTCACAACAATCAAGGCAACCAGCAAACAAGAACCACCTCCTCAAACAGAAATTTTAAATCTCTCCAATCCTAAAATAACTGAAACTCTTAATACAAACCAAAAGCAAGAAATTACATGGTATTTAGAGTTTGATGGTTCTGTCAACAAGTTAGGAGTAGGGGCAGGTGTTTGGATTCACAATACACATGACAATCATGCAGAAGGCCATGCCTATAAACTAAATTTTAGATGTACCAACAACATGGCAGAGTATGAGGCTCTCCTCTTAGGCCTAAAATTACTCAAAGTCCTAGGAGCTAAAAAAGTGTCTATTCTAGGTGACTCTGATCTAATCATACAACAAATGAAAGGTAACTTTGTTACCAATGACAATAGAATGAAGGCCTATAGGACTGCTGCCATAGAAATACTTAATACCTTCACTAAAACCGAGCTTGCCAAGATTTCTAGGAACCATAACATACATGCACACAACCTAGCTACTTTTACTAGTACATGCAAGCTACCCTTTGTGCCAAATCACCATTTTACTGCTGAAATAAGACATAGGCCCGCTGTCCTGAACAATATTAAAGATTGGAAAGTGTTTGAAAATGATGCCTAGATTAACAATTTCCTCACTCTTGAGGGCGAGTTTTCAAATTTAAACATTGACATGGAGGCCATAAACGATTCCCAACAATAAACAAATGAAAAACAGCAGGCTGTAACAGCTGCAACATCAAAACAAATCCTTAACCCAACTGTTTTTGATAATGAAAACATAGAAGAGCTGAAACAAATGCATTTAGAGGAAACAACCAAAGCAGAGGCCGAGTTTATTGATCTAAAGGATAACCTTTTTCCTGTTGGACTCACTCCATTAGAAGACATGTTTGATGATAATGATGTGCCCAAAAAGCCAAAAATGGAGCCTTTAAATGATGCTATAGAAGAACACAACGTAGGGACAGAAGAAAAGCCCAAAATTATTAAATTGTCTAAAAATCTGCCACCTGATCAAAAACCAAAGTATGTGGATTTGTTCAAAGAGTTCCAAGATGTGTTTGCTTGGAGTTATGAGGACTTGAATTCCTATGACACCTTAGTGATTCAACATATCATTTCCTTAAAACCAAATCAAAAACCATTCAAGCAGAAGTTGAGAATAATAAACCCTATGCTTCTTCCCCTCATTGAAAAGGAGATGAAGAGAATGTTTGAGGTTGGTACCATAGCACCCATTAGATTTTCTGAATGGGTATCCAATCTGGTTTCTACAAGTAAAAAATCAGGTGAGATCAGACTGTGTGTAGACCTAAGAAACTTAAATAAAGTCTCTCTAAAAGACCACTATCCTTTGCCTAAAATGGACCACATCCTACAAAGAGTAGTGGGGTCATCTAGAATCTCTTTACTAGATGGATTCTCAGGTTTCAATCAAATACTCGTTCACCCGAATGACCAAGACAAGACAACCTTTACCACACCGTGGGGAACATTTAAGTATGTTAAAATGCCTTTCGGGCTAAAGAACGCTAGAGCTACCTTTCAAAGGGCAATGGATATTGCATTTGCCAAGGAAATACATGATTTCCTTGTTGTCTATCTTGATGACTTAACCCCTTTCTCCAAATCTGATCAAGAACACCTTAGACACTTAAAGCAAATATTCATGATATGCAGGAAATATGTCATTTCCTTGAACCCTAAGAAGTCCTTGTTTGGCCTTGAGGAAGGTAAGTTGTTAGGCCACATCATTTCAAAAGACGGTATCAGAACTGATCCGGAAAGGATCCAAGCCATCCTCCAAATTCCCTACCCAAGAAACATAAAAGAGTTGCAAGCATTCCTTGGAAAGATCAATTTCCTAAGGAGATTTATCCCAAATTTAGCCGAACTGATAAGACTATTAAGCAACATGTTAAAAAAGGATGCCAAGCTAAGATGGTCTCTTGAAACCAAGCAGGCTTTTGAGAGTATCAAAGCTGCCTTGACTCAAACGCCTGTCCTGACAAGTCCGCAATTTGACAAAGATTTTATCATTTTTTCTTTTGCATCTGAGCACACGATAGCTGCTGTCCTTTTGCAAAAAGATGATCAAGGAAATGAAAAGCCAATTGCATTTTTCAGACGAGCCTTAAGATATGCGCCCTTGAAGTATCAAATTATGGAGAAGAAGGCCTATGCCCTTGTCAAGGCTATAAAAGACTTCAGAGTTTGTATTTTATATTCACATGTGATTTCCTATGTCCCAAACTTTGTTGTAAAAGACATATTAACTGAGGAAGGACTAGAAGGCAGAAGAGGCAAATGGATTGCCAGTATTCTTGAATATGAAATTGAGATAAAACCCACCAAGCTGATAAAGGGACAAGGTTTAGCCAAGCTAATGTCTAAAACAAACTTTCAGGCCTTAGACATTAACCAACTGGACAATGAACAGGAGCTGGAGACTCCACAGATCAATGAAACCTTTTTACAATCCCCATGGTATGCTGATATTTTCTATGTTTTGTTAAACCTATGTGCTCCCCCAGGATTGTCCAGAACCAAAAAGAGATTTTTAAAAATGAAAGCATAAAAGTTTTGTGTCTTAGATGGGGCCCTGTTTTGGAGAAATCATTAGGGAATATTGCTAAATTGTTTAACTATAAATGAAACTAACAACATTATGAAAGAGTTCCATGCAGGGGACTGTGGAGGACATATATATTGGAAGTCCACTGCTGACAAGAATTTAAGGGCTGGTTATTATTGGCCCTCTCTATTTGCAAATGTCAAGAAATTTGCTGTTTCATGTCACAAATGCCAAATTTTTGAAGGGAAAAGAAAATTGTTGCCTTTTCCCCTTAAGCCCATCTCAACCGAAAAGCCTTTTCAACAATGGGGTCTTGACTTCATAGGTGAAATCCATCCCTCTTCTTCAAGCCAGCACAAGTGGATTTTAACAGCCACTAACTATTTCACCAAGTGGATTCAAGCCATCCCATGTAGGCAAGCCAATTACTCCACTATTATCCAGTTCCTTGAGGGAAATATCATTTCCAGATTTGGCTGCCCTGAGAAGATCATCACTGACAACGCTACTGCCTTCAAATCCAAAAAGATGATCAAATTCTTCCATAAATTTCATATTACCTTGGGCCACTCTACAACCTACTACCCTCAAGGTAATGGCTTGGCCGAATCATCCAATAAAAGCCTCATCAACATCATAAAGAAAGTGCTGCAGGAAAACAAAAAGAACTGGCATAGAAAGCTCACAAATGCCCTATGGGCAAATAGACTTTCAACCAAGAGATCCATTGGAATGAGCCCTTATGTGCTAGTATATGGCATGGAAGCTAGATTTCCTTCATCTTTGGGCATTCCTACTATCAAACTATTACAGGAGATTCAGGCTGAACCAAATGACATTCAAAGAAGAATTAGTCAGACCATTCATCTTCAGCAAACCAGAGAGAAAGTGTATGACAGAGCTCAAATTTTGCAAGAGAAACTCAAAAGGATGTTTGATAAGAAATCTAAGGCTGAGGACTTCTATGTTGGCAGGAAAGTTCTAAGGTGGGACTCGCGAAGAGAAGACAAGAGCAAACACGCGAAATTTGACTTTCTTTGGAAAGGTCCATTCATTATCAGCGTTGTGCAAGGAAACAACTCATATTTTCTAAAATCTATAGATGGCAGCACAACTGAAAAGGGCCCTATGAATGGCCGAATGTTAAAGCATTATCATGATCCCTTTCGTTGAGAATAACCCAGCGGTATCATGTCTGTACATAAATTTTTATATATATCAGCACTTTGTTTTATGTTTGTGTAAGAGTCCAGATGGCAGAGCACGCAGAAGAAAGCAGGCAGTGCTACACAGTCCACAAGCAATTCAGTTGATGGAAAGTTCTGTTCTCATTCCAAAGTTCCAACTATCCAACAGTCAGCACTAAGAAATTTTAATCTATAGCAACAATAGAAGATCAAGGTAGTCTGACCTACTGTTCTTGGCCTTTCACAAGGAAAAGCCATCCCCAAGTGGAGCCACTGTTAGCCTCCTGCTGTAGCAGGTTTCTCAACTTTCATGATTGACATTTTTACATGCCAAATATGTCATACTTTGCACGCTGCAGTGTTCCATATTTGCTACAGAGGCCAAAGAAGGATGCCATGAGAGTGTGCTAGTCTAAATGCCATTGCTGTGTTCCAATTTTGATGTGCTATTCCATTTTTGAAGAATTTTCAATTAAAGGGAGGTCCAAACAGCTTAATCTTGGTTTCCCTAGCTTTCAATTTCCTGTTGTAGAATATAGAGAATCATTATCTGTCCAAACAGCTTAATCTTGGCATATTCTTAGACAGGTAGAGAAGCAAGGGTGCTCGACAGCCTAATCTGAGCCCCTGGATGAAATAAGTGTAGATGTAGATAGGAGGGCAGTCAAAAGAAAAAGCATAGTCAGGGTCTACAAGTCCAAGTGCACCCAAACCAAAAGAAGAAAAAATGATAGGTAAGTAGGCTAGGTAAGTAGCTTTGTGGTTGCAGAAATCAAGCTATGTGATCGATTTCATGTTTTCAAATGTCATATCTATTTAGGTCACAATTATCAGACAGTTTTCATTTGGAGGAGCTCAAGCGAGGCATAACTAACTCCCTCTTTCCTCCTCTTCCCCAAATCACTCACTAACTTCCCCTAAAAGAGGTCAAGATCTGCTTGATACCTCTCAGATTCATCATTTTTCATATTAATTGCCTTGGTAAAGACCTACTTTACTCAAGGAATGTTCATACTTCCTCTATAAGTCCTATCTCCCCTATATAGCCTAAGAGTTATACACTTAGCGCTTTCGTGTCACAGTTCATATTAACTACTAACTCTACTATGTAACTCCCTATCTATCTCCCCTTCCCCCTACTAAAACTACGTTTATAACTCCCCTATATACTTATCCCCTCCCCCCGGCTGAAATATAACCATAAGTACACTTGGTAATTGCTAAGTTTATTTGAAACTCAACAAGAACCCTCATTTTCCCCCTCAAACCATCTTCTCATGCATTTCGGACTCCTTCTGATGCACAAAACCCTTCATCACTCTGTAAATCCTTCCTCTAATGCTTTTTGACTCCTTCACAAAGCACATAAAATCCCCCTCTCAAAGCACATAAAATCCTCCAAAGTGCCTTTAAAATCTTTCCAAGGCATGAAAAATCCCTTTTTGGGCTATCGGACCCCTTCCCATGCCTTGATGTCCCTTCAAACATCAAAAATCCTGCTTCCGATCATAAAAGCCCGCATCACTTACCTTGGGCCTTGCTCCGATTGCAAAAGAGTTCTATTGGACCCCCTATGATTTGATATCGTAGTCGGGAGGGAAGTCGTGTATCAAAGCAGCGCATAAAGTGTGCCCCCGATTGGTTTGGCTGACAGCGATTTCACCGATTGGCGTATCGCTATGATCAAACAAACGTACATATGTGTTGTCGATATGGTCATCGTCGATGGTCTATTGCCGCTCGCATATCGGTGATCGGCATTTCATATGAATCCATGCCATATATATATATATATATGCCTCGTCCCTTATCCTACCGCCGCCTTCTCTGTTCTGCCATCCATCTGATTGGTCGCACCCTAGATCTACGGTGGGCGGGTCTATTCACTTCCGAACCTATCGATGCGTTCGGGATGGGCGTTTTTCCCCTTCCACGTTACCCCATTATATAACGCCAATCGCTGATCGCCGATATGCTGATGTCATCCGCCGTACCACTGGTGTCATGCTGATGTCACCCGCCAAAAAAGCGCGCAAGTGTGAAATCGCAGCTTAGGAAGCTCGGATTCAAAATCTGAGGCAGTTTTCGATGCGCGATTAGCGCATAGCGCTAATCGCGCATTGCTACGGGAAATAGGCCGAAATGAGGAATATTTTCTCCAGTAGTCGGTTTTCGCCTCGAAAGGGTGGAAAAAGGGCGATTTAGCATTTTAAAAGAGTATTAGAAGCATAAAGAAGCCAAAACTCCTATCAAAGTGTATCAGTGTTGCGGCGAAGTGTGTCAATGAAGATTTTCTCAGTGCTCAAAGCTGATAAAACATTAAAGAACCCCCAGCAAGTCAAAGAAACAGTAAAAGCCATTTAAAGCCTCTCAAATCACAGTTACTGTGCATCAAAGCCACATAAGATTAGTGGACCAAAGCTCAAAACACAGTTATTGCAGAAGCATTGTATCGAGCCACCAAGGACACCATATTAGCTCATTTTGATTCAGCTGCCTCTGGCATAGCTCAATAGATATTTACTTGCATTTAATTTCAGCACAAGTTTAGGTTTAAAAAGATTTTCCCACAGACTTGTTTAGGTTAGCTGTAATAAATACTCTTAGATATTTTCACTATAAAGACACCCTTGAACTATGGAATAAGGGTTGGTGGTTGTTAGTTGGCCGATCTGATCCAGGAGAGACTCACACTGTATATCTGATATGTTCTATAATCAAAGACTGCTAAAAGGATTGGAGCAATGACTGTTTGTTGTGTTTAAATGGTGGAAGAGTGACTATGGAATTCTTGTGCTGCTACATGGAACAATAAGTGTTTCTTCGTTATATTTCATTATATATGTTTAACCGCTATCATATCATTGTCTAAATAACAGGTAAAATGAATATCCTAGACTTTGCTTAATTGCACTCTATGCTCAATTTCTGTTGTTTCTTTATGTTTTCCTCTGAATTAGATATAAATGTGAATTCCTTTTGGCTCATATTTGCCCTAATTCACCCATGTATGACAGTTATCCAGGGATTCTTAACTGCCCCTAGGTAGATCGCATTCGTCTTCCCTCTGTTAAGCTGAGTGAGAGATTCATAATTGCCCCTCATTCCTTAGATTTCATTTCATCTCTTTTAGCTCAAAGATTGTTTTATGTGTAGCTACCTTGCTCCATTTTCCTCTTGTGACCAAGAAAACGCACCAGCAGTCCTACTCCTTGAATCCATGCCCAATGGTTTGAACTTATCACACTATGCATGCCTCTCTGTTTGATGCATCATCCTTCCTACCACCAAACACAAAAACCTTTGAACCCAATAGCCAACCTAAAATCATCTGCAACAAAATCATTAAGAGAGAGCCCTCTCTAATTGCAGGTAGGCTAGAACCTGTAGTCCAAAGATTGGTTTTTGGTTACCTCGGTCGTATCCCTTCAGGAGCTTAGGGACAACTTGAGTGTTAACAGTAACCCTTTGATACTTTGAACTAGCTACCTAGTTTTCATCCCTAATCCAGTATCAAAGCCTTAAAAACTCAAAACCTACCTGAGCCTAGAATAAGCAGCCTAATATTATTTTACATTCTAGTCAAACTTTGGCTTTGATCTTTTAAAGATAGACCTCTCTGGTCTAATAAGGCTAGCTACCAAACTGAAAGCTTCGTTTGAGGTTACCTCCTTCGATCTCCCATCTTAGCCTTGAGACATTTTGGAGGATAACATTTTGGCACTGTTGCTGGGGAAACAAGGGATCATATCTTCCATAGGAAAGAAGGACAAGCCTCAGATCTGATTTTCTAATGGTCGATAATGGTCAGACACATATGAAGTCTGAAATCATTCACTTGGTGACTCCAAATAAATTTCAAATTTAATTCAAAGAGTACACTAGAGGACTAAACTTGTGAATAGAAAAATGAAAAGAAAATATGGGAAGATCAGGTATTCATGTTGGACTTTCGTCCAAGACTTCATGTTCTATATTGTAAATTATTTCTTCTCTTTTCCTCAGAATGTCAAGAAGGTTTTCCAGAGTATATTGTATTTGAGAAAAGATACCATACGCACATTTGATTCCTTTCCTTTGAACATTGTGAATATGAATTTTGACTTTGATCAAGACCCTTCTTCCAAATCGTATGGTGACCATCTTTAGCTTGATGAGCCTCCAGAGATCAAGACAAATCCTATAACTTATGAATGTACTCCTATGCCATGTAAAATTCCAGATAGATACAAGCCACTCATCTTACCTCCTATACTCTATGATTTCCCTAAACATTATTACAAATATATTCCAAGGTTTGATGGAGAATATGGTAACATCACTGCTGAAAAATGCATTCAAAGTTTTGAAAAATTTCTCGACATTTTTGAGGCTGAAGAAGATGATGTCAGTATCAAGATTTTTTCTTTATCTTTATGAGCTGAAGACAAGAAATGGTTCAAGAACTTACTAACTACAATAATTTTTGATTTCCATCAGTTTGTGAAAGTCTTCCTTGATAAATGGGTGATCAAGAGGAGTAGTTTTCTAATTTCAGAAGAATATATTCATATGGAAAGACAACTAGGAGAAACAGTGCAACACTTTTCAGCTAGACTCAATCAAGTATACCATTTAGTGTCTGTTGATATAAAAACCCCTCTTGGTTTAGTTCTCTTATAGTATCTAGATTCCTTTGATCCAAAAATGGCATTTCAATTGAGAGAAGGGAACACTACAACACTCAAAGTAATGCAGGATAATGCAATAGCTGTGGAAGCTAATTTTTTGGTCAAAAGGTCAAAATTGAAGGAAACAGAGAGGGAGGACATAGGGAAGGAACACCTGACATCTTCAGAAGTGAAGCTTGACATTTTGGTAAGAAAAATGGAAGACATGATGCAAAAGATGAACATAAGAGATGAAATTGTTGTTCAAAGATACCATGTCCAACTTATTGCAGAAGAATAAGAGGTTATTGGTCCTAATCATTTTGCTACTAATCCCAGTTACCATAGATCATAAAATGATTATTCTTTGTATTCATTTATGGACAATCATGAAAATGGATTTGTAGATCAACCCGTGGAGAAGAAATCTGTTGATCTAATCTGTATGCTTGATGACATTCCTTATATTGATGATTTACCCAAATATGATCAGTATGATGATGATTATTTTGTCAAAATAGAGGCTGACTCTTCAAGTCAACCAGCGACATGTTTTTGGGAGTAGGAACTTCAATTACAATATCAAAAATATACAACTCATCCCGTGCATATCAATCATGATAACAATGAATAAAATGTAGAAAATTTGAGATTAAGTGAAAGGTATTTTCCCTTGTGTTTCACTTCTTGTCAAATTCTGAGAGAAAACTTTCCGAAGGTTAGAAATCAGCAGTCCTTCAGTTTTGATATTGAGCATGTAGAAGACAATGAACTTCCTCATCTCAACTTCTTACCTTTGTGTTTCTCCTCATTTGCAAAAATAAGAGAAAATTATAAGGTTTCCAAGGAAGCAAACAAGCACATTCACAACAATTGGAAACCTTCTCCTAAATTTGTTGAGAATGTTCTTTGTAATATAGAGGCATTTTTCAGTTTGCAATCAAAGTTACCAAGAAACATTTAGCTTGAAAATGTAGTTGAAAGTGTGGAACATGAAGAGCTTATACAAGATCATGCAGTTTCATCAGAACCGATCCCCAACAGGTTACAAAAACTTCCTCATATTTGGAGTGATCTAGTAGGCAATTATTTGGATGAGTTTTTTAGTCAGAGTGGTACTCCTTTAGAAGATTTAGCTCAACAAACAACATTGTTGGCTTGTTCATCAGAAATCACATAACGTTCATCACATAGGTCACTCGAAGTATTGCTACCTCATTATGACAATTTTAAGTTGAAGTTCCAGGAAAGCAAGGATGCATATGAAAATTTGAAACCATGGTATGAAGACTACCTAGAAAGGAAGTGTAACTTGTCAGATCCTCCATTTGAAGATCATTTTGCAGATTTGTTGTAGTCATCAAAATGATTTCAAGATCCCTTTGGTAGTGTTTTTCAATCATGGGAGAAGGTGAATGTTATTTTGCTTGTCAGCTTAAATCATGGTTTCAGTTTTCATTGAGTTGCCTACTTGTACATCATTATGTCTGCATATGGAGGATGTAAGCAGAATTACAGCAAGTGGCCATCTCATTTCTTGGCTTTATTGGAAATTTCATATCATTTGAGTGAGAAGCTTATGGATTAGTTAATGTAGGTAAGGCGTGATGAATAAGCTCACCATTATGAGCAACTTTTTCAGTGTTAGTTTGTAGTTGACAATGTACAGTTTAGTTTTCAGTTTGATTTGAGTGTCAGGTTTTTATATACGACTCCATGCCCAATGGATGAGGCTCAGGTCTATAGTGTTCTTGACATCTCCTAAAGGATTTTCCATCCCCATATGGATCCAATGTTATTGTTTTTCAGTCTTGTCAGTCACCAATGATCAAATATGCTCTTACAAGGTTTTTTGTTAGAGCCCTAGGTCAGTTTTTTATATTTTAGTAGGTCTTCAAATAAAAATTTGGTCACTGCTTAGGTCCGTTAGGTTATTCTTCACCTCCATGGTCAATCTAAATCATCATGTTTAGGTCATTCATTGTTAGGTTATTTTTCACCTACATGGTCAATGTAAATCATCATGGTTAGGTCATTCATTGTTGAAATAGTCCCATAGTCATCGTGGTCATTATTGAGCTCATATTTCCATGTTCTGTCAGCATTAGGTCAGAGGGTCAAAATCATGAAAATTGGTCATTTCACCATCAAATTCATCATTACAGAGGCTTGATTCATTAATTTCATGTTACCAACTATAATTTTCAAGTATGTGGGTCATTGTATACCTTGTTTCACTTCAGTTCATTCCTAGAAGGATCAATTCCCTCTTCTAGGGTTTTGGTTACATTTGCTTGGTTTCATAATATCTTTGATAAATTGTTGATACAATTATTAATTGTAAAGCTCACCCACCTTCCCCTGCTTGTTATTCACCTTCCTAAAAACTTCTCCTCATTCCTATCCCTCAATTTCATCATTTTCCTACAAACCCTAGCTTAGACTACACTTTCCTAGGCTAGGCCCATGCTTTTCCCTTTTGGACCCCTTCACCTCATGCATTCCCTAAAATTACACCTCCCTACACTCCCTAATACTTATCCATACCCCCCTAAATTTTTCCAAGAATTTAGACACCTTCAAAACCCTTCATCTCCCTCCATTCCTAAAACTTCCCCAAAACCCCCGCTTTCCTAAACTATACCCTAATTTCCCTTCTTATTGAGCTAGGGTTCCACAATGGATCCAGAGACCACAACCACTGATCAGAGGAAGCATAAACGAGCCCAAGTACAAGATATCTCTAGATTCACAATTAGAAAGAGAGTAAGCCATCTCCTCCACTAGGTCAAAGGGACATTAAACAATCATTTTCTGCAAACAGAGACAATTTTTGTTCAAAGTATGTTTTTGGACAAATGGAGATGAAATTGACAAATGTGAAAGAATTTTTGTCAATCATAAACCAAGGAACAAAAAAATCCTTCCGTTTATATATAGGTGTTATGAGTTGGGAGAAATAATGAAAATACATTTGCTTTAGGATAGTTCCTTTACTTCTAGAGTGGCCTTGCAAAAATGCATTTTTCTCTATCATGGAGTGTCCAAATGACTTTCTTGACGAGTCAAAGGATAAATGGACATCCACATCTCCATTGAGCCATTAAGATCATGATTTGGACCTCAAGAAGGCCTTCAAAAGTCACTTCTACCAATTTTGTGGCGTTTTCTCCTAGCATGCCACACTTTTGCCTAAATTCGTTGTGTTTTCACTTGAAAGCCACTTTCCTCAGTTGACTTAGTCCATAGTCGACCTCCACTAGTGTAAACTTTCATTTTTTATGTTGTGATGATGTAAAGAGGTGTAAATAGGTTGGTTAGAGTGAATGTGAAGTAGATACATGCTTGTAAATGTCTTTTATGGTCAAATGTATCAGTTTTGCTATTAAGAGGAGAGTTTGTTAACCTCCCTAGCCATTAGGTTATGGTTAGAGATACTTTTGGGAACTGCTCCACCACTCAAAGCTTTGACCCCTACGAGAAGAGAGATGTTGTTTTGGTCTATATGTATCATTTTCTTAGTCATTTGGAGGGTTGGACATTAGAGGTTGGAACACTTGTAGCTTGTACTTCAACTTTCTATTTAGGAAATCAAAGGAGCAGTTGCAGCTATTATCTAGGAATTCATGTGAAATGAGTTTGTGATGACGTATTTTATCTATTATAAATTTATATGAATGATATACATATCTCCTTTCCATACCTTATTTATTCAGTGATTTTCCTTAAAGGTTATAAGAAGAATTCTTTTCATGTAAGCTTTGTTTTGATAGGAAAGTCATTTTGTGTAATTTTTCTTCCTAACTAATTAATTCATGGTGCACATTCTCATTAGGCCCTTCTTACTCTTTCAAACCTTGCACTACACCGACAAAACCATAAAGACATCACAAAATTATTTCTACCTTCCTCTTCCATATATTTATTGTTGTAACGCTTTGATACTTTGACCTAGCTACCTGGTTTTCATCCCTAATCCAACATCAAAACCCTAAAAACTCAAAACCTACCTGAGCCTCCCATACCTACCCTGATATTATTTTACATTCCAGTAAATCTTTGGCTGTGATTTCATAGAGAGATTCCTTTATGGTTTGGTAGGGCTAGCTACAAAACTGAAAGCTTGGTTTGAGGTTACCTCCTTCAATCTCCCTTCTCAGCCATGGGATATTATGGAGGATAACAGATGGAAAGCTAAAACTGTGGATATAATTCCATTCAGTTATAAACCGTTCAATAATTTTCACATCCTTAGAAACCTCAGTGCTTATTTTTATAAGTAGCTATATGTACTCTCTAACAAATGTCAGTGTGAAGATGCCTTCTTCCCTATGAGAAAAATTCAAAAACTATAATTCTTCGTCAATTAGAGAATCATAAAGATTAGTAATAGAATAAAAATATTTAAATATTTATTCTACTAAGGGCACCATATTTTTGAATTCACTCTTTAACTTATGAACTATATTATTTTCATAATTGGCTAAGATCCAAGCATAAGGCTTTAGTAAAATATTTTTTGCACTAATCATTAACCAGATTTTTTCTTTGACTTCTAGTATTGTCTCCTTCTCCAAGGTGGACTTTGTAAGAAAATTTTGTAAGGACTTAATCTCTTCATGCTTTTTGTTTAGCAAGGCTTGTAAACCTTCGATTTCTCCATTTCTAGTTTCAATAATCTTTTCGAACTACGGTTTTTCGATCCTTCTTTGTCATTCAAATTCCTCCACTTTAGCTTCAAGGAGTTTAGTTCTACTGGAATTTGCATCACTGTATGTATTTTTTCTGTAAAAACTCATCTAGTGTGTTCCTAAATTTAATGACCTCTCGAGAATGTTTTTCCTCCTGGTTCCTTAGTTCATCAGTTTCTCTACTAAGCTTCTCTTCCATTTCCTTGCATTGGGATTGGATAAAATCCAAAGACTAGTCTAGCTCCAGTATTTTATTTCCAAGTACTTCCTTCTATTGGAAAGTTTCTACTAAATTAGTCATGTAATAATATTGAAATTTGGTAACTTCTTTCAAATTATTTATCTATTTATCTTTTAATTGCAGCAACTCTTTAATGACACTACCATATTTAGGCATCCCATACTGTTTGACTATTTTATCCTCCAGAACCTTAATCTAGTTGACTCTGGTTCTTACAACTATCCTTGCATAATTCAACTTTCCTTTTACTTCAATTTTCATCGTTTGATACTTTTTGTTGTTAGCAGAGGAGTCTAATAGTCTCCTTGCTACCACCTCTATGGTTTGTTTGTGCCACTCAATCATGTCAATATTGTTTATCCTAGAAAGGTTGATATCAATGGTAGTGGCCCTTGAACCAAGTACCTATGTACCCACATCAGACTCTGGTTGTAGCACTGTCGGATTGAGCATATTTCTTCCAAAATCAATTTTTGATATATATATATATAGGGCCCATCTCATGGAATTCCTTTTTGGCTACTACCATCATGTCTTTTCCTCTAGTCTCTACCAATCTCTTGGTTGTGACAAAATTATCCACCTTGATGAGGTTTTCCCCTTAGTCCTTCACCATAGTTTCTTCTAGAGATTTCTCTATTTTTATTATTGTTTCATCATTCAGTTGATGAAAATATATGGATTATTTTTTATTCTCCTCTATGCTCCTTATAGCTTTTAGAGTTTGTGACACTTGTCCTATGTCAATCCGTGAAACTTGCCTCTTTGCTTGATTCTCTTGCAGTCTCACAACTACATCGTCTATGTTAGACTAAGAGCTATAGGTGAAGGTTGATCATTTGATCCTTGCTCAATATAAGAGGGATGAATTATAATTTCCTCAAATATATTCATAACATCAGGATTATCCTTCTCTACAAGAGAACATTTAGCATTAGCAAGTTTTTCCATTTTGGGTCTTGACACTTGAGTGCATCCGGGTAATACAGTTAACTTTATTGCTTCCTACATGATTTGGAATGGATCAAAATACCATGATAATTTATTTGATAAATTGAATTCCAACAGTTCCCTTCAATCATAGAAAATGCATTTTTATGTTTGATTATTAAATCATTGAGAGAAAAAGGTGTAATGATCAATGCTTTCTTGTTTTTTGACACAAAATGAAAATCATTCAATTGTATCCTCTCGCTATCTAATTTCAATGAAAATAAATGATTAGGAACATATTTGTGTAACCTGTTAACTCTGAGGTGCAGGGCTGACTTTTGAAGGCTAAAGGAAAGACTTGTTCCTCTTTGTTGTTCTTAAAGCGGTCCTACACCGGCCATTATTCCCCTTCTTCTCTTACACCGCTCACACTTTACCCTTTCTGTTTCCTTTATTAACCTTCTAATCCCAACAAAACACCCCTCTGGACTTAGCCCCAAGTGCAATAGCCCAAAATCCCCATAAAACCTCACCCATGTGCCTTACGCGCCTATAGCACTTTCCCCGAAGACATCTCGTACCTTCATCGCATCTCATCCGTTGATATTTCCCTGCTGATCCAATGGTCCACATTTCCTCCAATACACTAACTTTCCCGATAGATCTCAGCCATTAGATCAACCCTGCCAGATCTAATGGCCAACACCCATATCGCGTGCACAACAAGCGTGCAAAGTACCCACGTGATGAGGGCGGTTTTGCTTTTTCCCTGCCGCTACGTGTCATCCAGTGAATGGCATCGGGCGAGTTCTGACACTTACCGCCCGATGCCTGTGTGATAAAAATCATTACCATTCAAATCAAACCACCCTGCGTGTTATCTCCCGCACATCTCCGCCGCCCGATAGTCATCCAATCTGCTTGCCTGAAGATCTAATGGCCCGGACATGTTCCACTCCCACCATGACTACTAGCCTCCAAAAGGCGATCTCCGCCACACATTTCCCTTGATCCAATAGCCACCATTCATGATCACTCATCACTATTAATCTGCCCATGCACTCCATACCCCATGTCCTGTTTATTACACGAAGAAGAAGATGGCTGACTCTGTCAGTCTAGTGACAGTCTGACCATGAAACTGAATTAAAAGAAGAGCATGGCTAGGGAAGAAAAGGACATAGCACAACTCAATAGCCAAATTAACCAGTCATGGAACTCCACGACCATGATCAATTTGACCACCTGAAGGATAGAATGGTACCAGAATTGAGCAGGTTTTCATAGTGAAGAAAGCAACTACGTACAATGACGCTATCAAACAGTTAATGGTGGTTAGTGGTCAATCAAAACCCCTCCATCCCTAAATGGATAAGGGCCATTGTAATGATAGATTATAAATACGCGACAAAAAAATGTAATGAGGGTGGGGAATTGTGTTTTTGTTCAACTTCTGGAGACTTTAGATATTATATAACTTGTAGCGTCTCATCTTCATTTTTAGTAATGCAAGCTTCTTTTGTTGTTAATTGCTCAACGCCCATTTCTCCTATGTTCTAAGCTTTTGCCTGAAGTGATTTATTCATGAAATATTCTATGCCTAATGTTAGATAACTGTCATCTTATCTCTGTATTAGTAAGTTGAATGTATCAATGAGTAGGTCACTCAGGTTTCTTCTGTATCTAATGCAGGATAACTATCATCTCATCTCTGCATTGATAGATTAGATTTGCAGGTTTCTTTACTAGTTGCAACTGGCCATCATACATACTATATGCATCTACTGGTGTGGTTATTATTCCTCATCTATTCACCTAATTCCCAAACTGTTGAGCATTGGTGGTCTAAAGCCTTGTAGTTTGAGGGTGTTCATGCATGTCTGGAGTGAAAACATAGTAGAAGTGGTTATCTGGCTTTAACTAAACCATCACCCATCCCAATAAGTTCCTAGAACCATATTGAAGATTATATGTTACCAAGCATCTCTGCGCTACAACCTAGGAGAGTTTCCTGGAGCCCTAACATAATTGGCATCGTTTCCGGGGAGAGGAGATTGAAGCTCAGCTTCCCTGGGAGAATGACCCAGATCCAGCTTTGATGATACACAAAGTCTAGACACATTTTTGCTTGTCATCATCTATCTAGTGACTCTACTGGAGGCTGAGCCTTTTGGTGACTCCACATCATAGTTCTAGCTCAGTTTGTGAGGCATACTCGAAGAAATCCTTAGAAGTCACCAGCTAACCCAATACCTAACCCTGAAAACATCATCAAAGGAAGAAAGATATCACAGAAAGGAGCATTAGGATCAGGTAAACCTAAACAATCCTCCATATCTCTGAGATAAAGGCTTGTAATAGAATGAATACATGTTGAGAATATAGCCTCTAGCACTAGCAGTGAAGAAAAAATTTCAGAGATTCATAAAGCTCCTTATTCTTTAGGTTCTCCTCTTGCCTTAAGCCCGAAGGAAACCTCACCTCCTATCCCTCATATTCCTTTAGTCCTGTCATACACTCCTCAAGTCTCTATCATCCAGACTGCCAACACTCTTCCATCCACCATAGCCATGGAAGGTCCACAAGCACTCTCCAAAATGGAAAGAATCATAGCTGCTAGATATGGACCTCTAGTACTACCCACTCCTTTGAAAGCAATTCCTGCTGGAGAATATCATAAATACATGCCTAAGTTCACTGGGACCAAAGGGGTTAAAATTGAAGAACATCTTGAGTCCTTTTATAGCTATGCAGACAATTTAGACATTAGTGAAGATGATGTGTGGATGAGAGTTTTTTCCAAAGCCTAGATGGAGAGGCAAGAAAATGGTTTAGAGAATTGAACCCTAGATCTATAACAGATATTGAGGCCTTAGATGATGTATTCCTAAAGCATTGGGGGGATAAGAAAGATTTTCTCTATTATCGTACTGAGTTTGGCAACCTAAAAGGGAGAATGGGGAGTCATTTTCTGATTTCAATAAAAGGTTCAACCACATGTACAACAAGATACTAGCTGAAGTGAAACCTACTCCCACTTTTGCCAAGCTCACCTATGCCAATGCCTTTGATTCTGACATTTGCCTGCTATTGAGAGAAAGAAGATGTGCTTCTCTAGCTGAAATATAGGATGCAGCCTTGGAGGTAGAATCCAACATCATGGATGCAGAAAAACTCAAGGGACATGTTGAGAAAAGGAAACAGAGGGGTGAATCTTCTTCATCCTCAGACCCCAAGATAGATAAAATGACCAAGATGATAGAGTCATTGGCCTTTGAAATCTCCAAGCTAAAGGTTAAACAACATTCAGGGAAAGGAAGGGTTCCTAATACATTTTCTCCTAGAAATCCAAATCCATATAGGAGAGCAAATGAACAATTGCATATCATGCAAAGCGGCAAAGAGGCCAGTGAAGAATAGAAGGTGAAGACTCCTTTCTAGAACATAGTCATGGAGGAGGAGCAGTTTGAAGAAGATGATGAGATCCATTCCATGGAAGAAAAAGGAAGTTCTTCCTTTTTGACATTAGCCGCTTTGAAGAAGATGATGAGATCCATTCCATGGAAGAAAAAAGAAGTTCTTCCTTTTTGACATTAGCCGCCCATGAGGAGTCATTACGCAAGGACCAGACCAGCCAAGAGTGGGATAGAGAAGTTGTTCTACAAGCTGAAGATCGATAGAGATATAACCTAAGGTCAAGGATGAGTAATGTCAAAGAAAGCCATGTCCAAAGAGCAGATGTCCACACAGAGCAGCAAATTAGCAAGCGGAAGTGACCAGGAGCTGATACCAAATCCTCAGAGCACCAACTTAAGAGGTAAGAAGTCTTGACAGGTTCCCTGCCCCTTTCAATTTTGAATTAGAAGTCCAGAAGTTGAAAGTATTTGTACCTATGATAGAACTGGTAAAGAATGAGGCCTTTAAGAAACCCATCCTTGATGCCCTTGAGCTCAAAGCCACACAAGCATCAAATTACTGTGTCAATTTACGAGATGAAAAACCCGCAGTTGTGCTTAGACCAATGACTAAACCCTCTAATGATAGTTCCCCATCATTCTATGTCTCCTTGACTATTCATGACAAAACCCTTCGCAATTGTCTACTAGACACAGGTGCCAGCCATAATCTAATGCCAAAGAGTGTCATGGATGAGTTAGGCCTTGACATCACTAGGCCTTATCATGACTTGTTTTCTTTTGATTCCAAAAAGGTGAAATGTTTGGGGTTAATCAAAGATCTAGCCATCACCTTGTCTCAGTTGCTTATGAAGAGCATGATGATGGATATTGTGGTAGCAGATGTGCCCCCAAAGTTTGGCATGCTTCTTTCCAGAGGGTGGATTAAAAGATTGGGCGGGACATTGCAGAATGACCTATCATATGCCATTGTCCCGGTTTTTGAAGGAGAAAGCAAGAGATTATACAAAGAAGCTCAACTGGCCTATATCATTAATGATGAGAAGCATCCCTCTAATCATCCCATCTATGTTGTTGATACTGACTTTGGAGCTTTCATTATCCAAATAGAAGAATCCCAATTGGCTTCAGTGGAGCTCAAGAAACCAGTATGCCAGGTCATGGAGAAGGAAGGGCCACAGATTTAGGACATGTTCTTTGATGGAGCTTGCTCTAGGGACACAACAAGAGCAGGTGTAGTGCTGGTATCCCCAACACAGGAATGTATACATCTATCTTTCAAGTTGACTTTTCAGGTCACCAAAAATATAGCGGAGTATGAGGCTTTGATATTGGGCTTAAATGCTACTAAAGAAATGGGAATCAGAGACGTAAAGGTGTTTGGAGATGTCGATCTCATCATTCAACAAGTGAACAAAACGTTCCAAGAAAACCACCTCGGGTTGAAAGCATACAGAGATGAGGTATGGAGTCTCAAATATTATTTTAGTATTTTTTGTATCTCATATATTTCCAGAATCAAAAATCAACTTATTGATTCCCTTGCTGTGTCTACTAACATGTTCATTCCTCCCATGCCCCCTAAATTGGCTTATGAAGTTCAAGTAAAATATAGACCATCTCTACTTGATAATGTCAAATAATGGAAAGTTATTGAGGATGATGATGAAGTAAATAGGTTTCTGCAAGTCATTGATGAATTCTCTGAAAGAAAACTGATTAAGAGAATTAATCCATGGTGGAATGTCACCAGTCTCAGCTAAGAAACAAAATTGGTCAAGACAACATTGTTCAATTGCCTAGTAATCATATACTTAAAGGGATGATACCTCTAGAGAAGTTGTTTGACCATAATGATGTACCTTATAAGCCTGTCCAGCAAGAAAATGGGTCTGCAGTCCATAGACACAATATAGGGAGTCCAGATCATCCAAAGTACATAAACATGTCTACCTATTTGTCTGCTGCCCAAAGTTCTGAATATTGCACCCTAATGAAGCAATTTGTTGATGTCTTTGCTTGTGAGTACAATGACCTTAAGAATTATGACAAAAACGTCATCCAGCATAAGATTCCATTGGAGAAAGACACCATCCCCTTTAAGCAGAAGCTCAAGCCTATCAACCCTCTATTACTATCTTTGATCGAGAAAGAAATTAAGAAACTGTTGGCTGCCAAGATCATAGTTCCACTAAGATATTCAAAGTGGGTAGCCAACTTGGTAGTAGTGAAGAAGAAAGGTGGGGAAATTTGGTTGTGCATCGACTTCAGAAACCTGAAAAAATGCTCTAAGAAAGACAATTATCCCCTACCAAAAATGGAACATGTGTTGAAAAAAGTTTCAAGGGCTAAAGTTATGTCTTCCTTAGATGGATTTTCAGGTTACAATCAAGTTGTTGTACATGCAGAGGACCAAGAAAAGACTGTCTTCACTACTCCTTGGGGCACTTTCATGTGCTCCAAGATTCCTTTTGGACTGATGAATTTTGGGGCTACCTTTCAGAGGGCCATGGATATAGCTTTTGTGGGAGAAAATGACAAGTTTGTCCTGATTAACCTTGATGATATAACAGTTTACTCCAACAGTCATTAGGATCATTTGTAGCATTTGAGGAAGGTGTTTCTGAAGTGCAGAAAGTTTGGGATATTAGTAAACCCTAAGAAGTCATATTTTTCCCTAGAAGAAGGAAAGATTTTAGGACATATTGTTTCTACTATAGGTGTTAAGATTGACCCAGAAAGAGCTAAAGCAATCCAGACATTGTCTGTCCCAAGGTCAAAGAAGGACATTCAACCCTTTTTGGGTAGGATAAAATTTGTAAAGAGGTTTATTCCCAATTTTGCAGAACTAGTGAAACATATCATCTCCATGCTGAAGAAGGGATTAGAGATCAAATGGAGAGATGCAACATGAAAATATTTTGAAGCCATCAAATGAGCTATCATGGAAGCTCCCACTTTAGTCAGCGCAGACTACACCAAGGAATTTTATATTTTCTCTTTTGCTTCTTATGATACACTTGCAGTAGTCTTATTACAGAGAGATGATGAAGGTATAGAACACCCAGTGGCCTTTTTCAGCAAAAATTTAAGAGATTCTGAATTAAGGCATGACCTTATTGAGGAGTAGGCCTATGCTCTCATTAAGTTTTTAAGGGCATTCCAAATCTACATTCTGCACTCCAAGGTGATTTCCTATGTACCTTCTACCTTAGTAAAGGATGTCCTAACACAACCAGATGTTGATGGAAGAAGGGCTAAATGGATTTCAAAGTTCACTGAGTTTAACATAGAATTGAAGCCCACCAAGCTTTTCAAAGACCAGGGCCTATCCCAGCTAATGGCTGAAGAAAATTGCAGAATGTTGGATATAAATTGCATGGGTACAAATTCATATGTTGAACAGACAGGGGAAGAGATAGTGGAATGAGGGCATAATCAGTCTTTGGATGAAAATCTGGCTTCTTCTGAATGGTATTCTGGAATAGTTCACTTCTTGTTGAAGCTAGAAGTTCCTCCAGGCCTTAGTTCAAGTAAAGCCAGAACCACCAAGCTCAGAGCAGTCAAGTTTTGTATCAATAAGAACCTGATTTATTGGAGGGACCCAACTGGAATCCTCTTAAGATGTCTAGACAAAGAGCAGTCTATGGAAGTCATGCACCAGTTTCATTCTAGCATCTACGGGGCCATCATTATTGGAAAACCACAGCCCACAAGATCCTAAGAGCTTGGTTATTATTGTCCCACTCTATTCTCTAATGTTTTTTCATTTGTGAAATCTTGTGACAAGAGTCAGAGATCTGCAGGAAGGCAACAACTGAAATCCTTACCCCTGAAGCCAATACATACTAGTGGCCCTTTCTAGCAGTGGGGTTTGGATTTCATAGGGGAGATTAATCTACATTCTAGTGGCCATCATAGATGGATCTTAGTAGCCACTGATTATTTTACCAAATGGATTGAGGCCATCACCACTAAGAAAGATGATCACCAGGTTGTCATGAAGTTCTTGAAAGAAAACATTTTCACCAAGTTTGGTCTCCCAACCAAATTGGTTACAGACAATGTAACAACTTTCAGAGCAAAAGGGCTGGTGGACATGTGTGAATCAATGGGCATTAAACTAGTTCATTCCACCTCATATTATCCTCAAGGTAATGGCCTAGGAGAATCTTCCAATAAAAGTCTAGTAAGGATAATAAAAAAGCTACTGGAAGACAACAAAAGGAACTAGGATTCCATGTTGAAGTTTGCATTATGGGCTGACAGAGTTACCACCAAGAAATCCATAGGGAATTCTCCATTCAAGCGAGTATATGGAACTGAGGCTATTTTTCCAATCCAATTGATCCTCCCTATGGCAAAATTCTTGTAAGAAGAGTAGAATGAGGAAAGTAACATGGCAAGGAGGATGAGTGACTTGGCTAAATTTCATCAGATTAGGGATCAACTGATTGAAAGGTCTGAAATACATCAAAGAAAAATCAAGGAAGATTTTGATAGAAAGGCAATGATGGACAATTTTTAGGTTGGTCACCGGGTTCTCAAATGGGATGCACTGAAGGAAAGGAAAGGCAATCATAGTAAATTTGATGCTCTCTGGATAGGACCCTTTGTCATCTCTCAAGTCCAGGGGAACAATACTTTCATGTTGCAAAGTTTGGAAGGAGAAACTATTTTTGATGGCCCAATCAGTGGGAGATTTTTAAAAGTCTATTTTGTTTAAGGATTTTAGGCCTCAGTATTGTAAATATTTTATTTTTAAAGTTTTAGTGTAGGCTTAGATAGACTCCATGCCCAATGGAATACTAGGTAATATTTCTGATCTTGTTCCTTATGTAAAAGGCAGTGGTCTACAGTTCTTGAAACCTCACAAGGAGGATTTCATCCCCAGAAGGAGCCAGTGTTAACTTTGAGGTGTAGGGCTGACTTCTAAAGGCTAAAGGAAAGGCTTGTTTCACTTTGCTGTTCTTAAAGGGGTCCTACACCGGCCATTATCCCCCTTCTTCTCTTACACTGCTCACACATTACCCTTTCTGTTCCCTTTATTAACCTTCTAATCCCAACAAAACACCCCTTTGGCCCTAGCCACGTGAAATAGCCTAAAATCCCCATAAAACCTCACCCATGTTCCTTATGCACCTATAGCATGTTCCCCGAAGACATCTCGTACCTTCACCTCATCTCCGTTATCGATCTTTCCCAGCCGATCCAATGTTCCACATTCCGTCCAATACACCAACTTTCCCGACAGCTCTCGGTTGTTAGATCAACCTCGCTAGGTATAACGGCAAGTGCCCATATCATGCAGACAACAAGCGCACAAAGTACTTGCGCAATGAGGGTGGTTTTTCTTTTTCCCCACTGCTACGTGTCATCCAGTGAATGGCATTGGGTGAGTTTTGACACTTACTGCTTACTGCCAGATGCCCATGTGATAAAAACCATTACCACTCAAATCAAACCACCCTGCGCATTATCATCCACACATGTCCACCACCCTATAGCCATCCGATCTGCTCGCTTGAAGATCTAACGGCCCAGACATGTTCCTCTCCCACCACGACCACTAGTCTCCAAAAAGCAATCTCCGCCACACATTTCCCTTGATCCGACGACCACCATTCATGATCACTCATCACCGTTCATCTGTCCATGCACTCCATACCCCATGACATGAAGAAGAAGATGGCCGACTCTGCCAGTCTGGTGATGGTCTGACCATGAAACTTGTTAGCACCTAAATCTACTTTAGGCTGAAAGAAGGCAAAATTCAGCGTAACCACAAACCATGCTCAGTCTAGTAGCTAGCCCTACCAGAACAGGAGAGGGATCTCTCCGAGTCACGCTCAGTGAATTGATAAATGAAATGGCCTGATATGACTTACAGTGAACTATTTATCTTAGGCTAGTAAGTGAATATGGAAACAAGAAGTGATTTTTATGAATGACTACGTTTCTGGGATGGTATGGTACCAATGGACCTCAATGAACAGAGAACTTAATACAAAGGCACAGATTATTTCGTGAGGCAAGGTAGGCGGAAAGCCTAGCAATTTAGTTTTAAAATAGTGTGGAATGGAGAGATTGATTAAGAGGGTGAAAAGGGCATGGACAACATCAATACTTTTCAACACAAGAATGAGCATTGAACATGAAATTTTCCCACAGGCAGAGCAATAAAATTGAATTCTACCTTAGCTAACTTAGAAAATTTCACTGGAAATGAATATGAAATGAACTATGAAACATAACAAGATACATATGAAACATAAGAGACACATTTGCTACACTCACAACCACATGAATCTCATGAAACAGAGCCACTGCCTTTTATTAATCCTCTGTAAAAATTATACAATGCAGAAACAAAGTTTCTTTCCCACAGTCTCCTAGAAGTTACAAGACAACCAACCCTTTTCAAATGGTTTGCATACAATATATAGAATGTGCCATGAAGAGATAGAATGCCCAAGGGTTGGGGAGTTACTCAAATCATCACAAACCGAAGGTGGAGAGCCAAACAACAACTACAGGTGCAGTGCCACAAACATGACAAATGGCTTGGGTGGCCCTTTGCCTTCCTTTGCCACTTGGATAACTGACCATCTGGAGTAAAAATACTTATAAAACCACCTTAGGTGCCAAAAAACTGAAGTGCATATGAGTGGGCCCACTTACAAAAAGTCGGGAAGCGAAATTTCGCGAAATAGAGGCATTCTGGCCCTTTTTCCTACATGCGTCGTGCCCCTTTCCTGTATGCATCATGCTAGTTTGAGGCCAGTTTTGAGGCACTTGTAGGAGTCAAAAATGTGACCAAGTGTGCTCCTTGGAAATCCTGTCTTCTCTAATTTCCAACCCAAGTGGAATGTTTAAATTTGGAGGTCATTTGCCCCTCCAAATCTTCATTCTCCCAAGACTGCTTCCTGTGTGTCAAAATAGGGGCAGTGAAGCCATTTTTGAGTGTTTTTTCCCTTTCGGTGGGCAAGAGCTTCCCCAATTTTTTTTCTCCGTGTGCCAATAGTCATGATTTTGCATGCTGAATCCAAAAATGCAAACCATTTCTCATTTGGACCTCCCAATCTTACGCGAGAAAAAACTTGGATTTGTGCCAAAAATTTGTCATGTGACCAAAATTTCCCCAAATTCCTTGAAATTTGGGCTATAAGTCCTCTACGAAGTACTATGTTGTGCCAAACAAGCTTCAGGAAACATTCGAAGCCGATCTTGCTATTTTGCCTCTTTTGTTGCTTTGCTCAATTTAGCCTTCAAGCTCCTTATTCAGGCCTTTGCGCTCATGTTCTGTGCCTTGTAATGACAAGCCATCCTCCTCAATATGGTTTTGTCCCTGTTTGCCTTCTCTAGCATTTTCTCCAAGTGTAGATTGACCCAATCCAATGAAGACTCACGGTCGTTGTTGATCTCTTGCTCCAAGGTAGTGAGCTCGATCCCCCTCTGCTGGACAGCTTGTCGATTTTCACGGATGCTTTGCAGCTCCATGATCATCTGCTGGTCCTCAAGCTGTTTGTTTCTCTGATTCAAATACTTGATGACCCATCTAGCCCTCTCAAAATTGAGTATCAAGTCTTTGATCTCCGTGTCCTGCTCCTGAATGGTCATCCTAAGTTTGGCATTTTCTGCCTCTGTCTCTTCATCCTGAATGAGGATGACATCGGTCTCCTGTACAGCTGATGGTCCCTCATCATGCACGGGCTCCTTGCCCTTGTCCAATACATGCGTAGTCGATGCCGGAAGCAAGGCCCCTTCCACCCCAGGTGGAGATAACACTCACTTTTCTACTGCAAACAAGTGCCTACTGCCTCTCTAATATGTAATGAAAACTGGCATGGTAGTGGTCTCATGATGCTCATGCTGATAGGAAGAACCACCCAATTCCTGCTCGGGCTCTGATAGTACCTGTGGTGTGCTGAAGAAGTCACGGGAGATGAAGTCCTCCCAAGCAATGCCTTGCAATCCCAACTGATGATCTACCAAAATTCGGATAAGCGCGAAGTGATACACACTGTTAAGCTGCTGCTGAGGGGTCTTATGCAGCATGAAAGTGTTCATCCTCTCTATATTCCTGCATATGAAAAATGGGAGGTTCATCATCCTCACTCTGGTAAAGTGCATGAGTAAGCGGATGTGATAGGCATATAGTCGAGAGAACCTCCCCTCACAGCTGAAGTATTTCATGATCAATCTCATGAGCGGAGCATACTCATTCTTCAAGTATCTGAAGGGAAATACTCTTGTGAGCTCATTCAAGAATCTGGTTTTGATGTAAGGCTCACAGTGTTTCCTTTCCACCTTCTTCTTCTTATGCCACTACTCCCCAACATTTGGTATACCTGTGCCACTGATATAGCTTCGGGTGTCAATGTGAAAGTGACCCTGGCCAAGGTACACTAACCTCCATGTAGATGAAGCACAAATAAACAGGCCAACTCATGATGAACTCTGACATTTGTCACCCTTTGACAAAATTTGAAACATGATAGGTGCTAGAAGCAGGACATGGAAAGAGGGCATGCTTGTAACTCGGTGAGGGTAGTGGGTTCGTCCCTGACATGTTTGTGACTCTTGTGGTGTCTCCTGGGAGCCTGCTCTTCTAAGGATGAGTCATTCTGTGTCTCCCTCTCATACTCAGATGAATGTTGTGATGAAATGATTGTAATGTGGATTGTGATTAGGCTGCCCCTTTCATGATAGTGTGAGGCTGGGTGCCTTTGTAATGTCTTGCAATTAGAGGGGCTTCACAAAAAAATTGAGGGAGTTTTGGCACGTTCTGGGTGCTTTATATCTGTGCGCCGCGCCCCTCTTTTTTTGCACCGCGCCCCAGGTGTGCGCCACGCTCATTATGGGTTTGAACTATGGGCGGGTGTGTTATAAACATTTTTGGGCACTTCAACCCGAATCACAAATGTCCATAAACTAGGGGCTCTTAAGTCCCTAAAAGGGTTGCTTCACTGCCTAATAGAACAAGGTCCACTGATTACATCATCTCCCAGAAGTTCTCCACTGAAAACTGCTCATGAAAGGTCAAAACTGGACCATACTGAAAGCTCCATGCAGAGGGTGCGATGCATATCACCTTCCCAATGTATAGTGTGCGATGCATACTATTTTTCTCCCTGTAGGGTGCGATGGTCGGGAATGGACAAATGGCAGGGACCAAAATGCGAGGTGGAAGATCATGGAATCTTCTAGAAGCTTCCCCTCTGACACTTGCCACTCAATTTTCGACCAGGGATGAGTAAGAGATATTCATTCTCCAAGTGGAAGTAGGAAATATCAGAGAGAGGACACTAATCAAGATCCCAAAAGATGACTCACCTCTCTGTAATCATCTATATATGGATCCCTCATCACAGAGATCCAGAGGCTGGAATTTTGTAACTTATAGAGAAGTGTTGTTGGTATTTTGGTGTACATTCACAGTGTTGGGTGATTTTTCTTTGCTTGAGGTGAAAGAAGGGATTCTTCGCTAGAGGATGATGTTGGGTCAGAGCTACTCATGGTTGTAATCCTCTTGCTACTTTTATCTGAATAAATCTATTTTTGTTTCCTTCCATATCCCGGTGTACTTGTTTATATATGCTTGTATATGGTTAATGTACATTTGATCCTACATTATTTATGAATTTAGATCCTTGTTTCTTGCAGAGTAGTATTTTGCTGTGATTCTACAGGTCCTTTTGAAGCTGAGCAGACAAAGAGCGAGCAACAAAACTCTATCAAGAAGGAGAGGGAATCGAGCGCAAGACTCAGGTTGGCCCTCTTGGTTCTCCTCTCATATATTTTCATAAAAGGAATCAATAGTAGATTTTGATTGTTTGTTTCTAAGATAGCCACCCATCTTAGTGGGAATAGCAGCATCCGCGTGGAAACTATTCCCGTATAACAAAATGGCAACTCCACTGGGGAGCGACTAGATTACTTGTTAGCCTATCTATCCTTGTTTTTTTTATAAGCATACAGACGGAGCCTAAAGTCAAGCCAGCTAGCCTTCAAACTACATCTTTCATACCAAAATCAAAGTAGATCAATGCTGCTTCAGTCAATCTCCGGGTTTTTGTTTATAAATTAAATAAAATATCTGCAAGCAATCTAATTGCCTTGAGTAGTGGCTTTAGTAACCTCTTAAATCACCCCTGTGTTTTTACATACATTGATATGTACTTATTCAACTTAAACAGCTGAACTAAACTGCAAACTGTAAGTGAAGTCTCGTTCGAAGTCTCACACTGTAACCATCGCACCTTGCCTTCAAGGCAGCCTGTATGCATCGCACTTCCCCAATGGAGTAATTGTGCTGCATACTAAGTTCACTGTGTAACAGGTGCGATGGTCAGGGAGGATTGAATTTGCCCTCTGACTGTGGATTTTTCTCACTATTTCCAGTCTTATTCAAGAGTTTTTTTTGTCTGTAATTAGTGTGCTTCTATGAATAATCCCTTCTCTAGCATTATTCTGCCTCCTTAGTGCAAAGAACTATAAACGTTTTTTATGTATTGTGCATCGTTTTAGTTCTCTTTTGCAAAAAATAACATAGTCGAACTGTCGTCTCTAGATCTGAAAGTGTCGTAGCTGTCGTTTCCAGTTTTAGAAAGCAATCCCATTGTTTTAGATAGTTTATTATACGGCTATTATTGCATAGAATTGGAATTACTAGTTTTAAAGTGTTGAAAAGCAATTTCCATTTCAAAATCGCAAAGTGTCTCTCTTGTTTTTAGTTTGTTTTGAAAAAGAATTTTGTTGAGTACAGTCGCTTTAAAAGTAATTCAGTTTTGTGCATAGTTTTCTTAGTGTCATTTTCACATTAAGAGAGCTGAAAACCAATACATGCATGTACATTTGCATCTTGAATGCTTGGCTTGATTTAGGACTGTGCATATTAGCGTGTGCTCTGTGAAGAAAAGATGCTTGACTTTCTTCCCCTTAGTAGCTAGGATTTTCATTGCTGAAAGAAGATAAAATGTCTATTTATCATCTTAGACTGCATTTAAGAATTATACATACATCACGTGGTGAACCTGAAAGGCAAACTGCTAAGCAAGATCAACTTAAAATAAATCTCAATGAATCTAACAATGCTTTGGAACTTAACGCAACATTTAGAGGTCTAGGCTAGAGAGACGTATTCTGGCGTCATAAAGCCTGGTAACTGTTGCTTTCAGTGCTGGTTGGGTGATTCCTCCACTCTGAGACGATAAGTGCCAGTACGGACTTGTGCTCCCACATATCGTCACGTATATATTGGGAGAACACTATAGGCTGCATCCTTTATCCTTAGGAAGTTGTGCCTGCCGCCCTATCGATCGTAATGCACCGAACACAGCATTCGGGAAGACTGACTGTTGTACCGTAAAAAGTATTTTGCAGTTTTATGATTGGTTTGGTAATCCTCTCTGCCTAGATCTCTATAAAAGTCCATTTTGCTCCTTTTCAAACTCCTTAAAGGAAAAGGTCCTCTGAGCACTTGTCACTTCAAGCTCAATAAAAATTGAAGGCGACTAGAGTCATCTTTGTTTTTTCTCGACTCTTTAAAATTGAAAAAACAAGTTGTTTCCAAGCATCTAAAAATTTATTTTAAATTGGAATAACGTCACAAATTCCTCCATTGATCTTCAGGTTGAGAAAATGGAGTCTACCAACCAAGGATTTCCCCGTGAAGGAAATCCTAGTCCCTTCCTATCTTGGGGAGATGTTGGTCCACCCCATATGGCCACTTTGTCACTTCGAGGATTGACAATTGGTTTTCCAGTCTGGCTCTTCTCTACCTCTGTCGTTCAGAATCCCACAATTCCTGAACAGTCTAACCAGCAACTAGATGACACTAGAGTTGCCTCCCAACCTTATACTTCATCTGATTCTCCTTCTTCTCCTTCCTCTTCGCTTGACAAAGCTGATAAAGCTAAAAGTCAAGTAACTGAGAAGAAGAATAAGCAGAAAGAGAAAAAGGAAAAGAAGAAAAAGGAACCAAAATCAAAAGGGAACAACCAAGTGTCATCTAGCAAAAATCCACACACCGCACAGTCAAAACCTAAATCTCCTTGCGTAATTTGCAATGGAGACCACTATCACCGAGATTGTCCCTACATCCCTCGGTCTTAAGGACTGGTCTCCTCGTTTGCACATCCGGTAAGCATCAACCCCTGGCCGATCATGTTGAATTGCTCACCGCAAACCAGTGAAAGTGAAGCACATGGACAGAAAAGGAATCCTAAACTTCCTTGTAAGTTGTGTGAAGGCGATCACGCCGTCCACCGCTGTCCCTTCCTTGAAGAGGCTAAAAGAGTTTTAGATAATCATCCGGTTTCACCGTTATGACTTCCTCCTGGATATTAAAAACTCTTACCGAGTCCTCCACCGGTTGAAAATCTAGCTGGCCCATCCTTGTGGTCAGCCAAAGCACTTTTCATTGAAAATGAACCTTCGTAATCCATACCAGACGAAAGTCAAAGGGTTGATAAGGCAGTTGACCTGGTATTGCCTTCAGAGTGTTCATCTTCGAACGATACCGTCACTGAAGAGAAAGAGAATGACATCGTTCAAATTATTTTCATCAACACCGACTCCGATGAGCTTGGGGGAAGTACTCCCATACCTTTACCGCAGGAAGGAAGTTCATCAGAGTCCTACCCAACCATCTATTCGGTCCCACCACCAAGCAACCTAGTGGTTTCCTTCGACTGGAATCTACTAGGCAGACCCCGTTTACCAGCCAGTGTACCATTCAGAATTATTGTACAAGCTTATAGAATGGTCATGGTTGCTACCATCGTTGATGAAGGGGATTTTGTGAGTATCCTTTCCTCAACTACCTGGAAAGCGCTCGGTTCGCCATCGCTTTTGCCTGAAATGAGAAATCTAACAGGCTTCGACAAGCGAACCAGTCGACCTTTAGGGATCCTTCCAAATGTGCCCATTACTTTAAGAAGGAAAACTGTTCACATGAACATTATGGTTGTTCAAGGACCTTTAGATTACAATCTACTCCTTGGACGCGACTATATTTATTGCATGGGAGCCGTCGTCTCCTCACTCTTTAGAGTAATGTGTTTTCCTCACAAAGGCAGAATGGTCAAGCTCATAGACCAAATGTCATTCCCCGGTTCACACATCGAAAATAGTCGAATGCCATCCCTGAATGGTCTTTTCATGCAAGAAATGTCTCATCGGTCTCCAGTTCGTCCACCTAATGAGCGCGAGTGATTCGGGAAGATATGACTAAAACCCAGGGGGCATGCACCCTGGTCTGCTTCGGCAGGAAAACCTTGGGTATAGGGTTGATTTCCGCGAAGAATATATGACTAGTCTGGTGAACCTGTCCTCACAGGAAATGGGAACAGACTGGAATAAGATACCTTTGTTAAGGTTATGCCAGGCGATGATGCTCCCCTTTGTCTGTTTTGATAGACATCACCGAGAAAGAATTTTATCTGCTACACTTATAGAACTTTCTTAGTAACCTGGAAATTTTTCGCTATACTTGGGGGCATGAAAACCTTTCCGCATGCAAGCAAAGAGTGGCTATTTATTTTTTAAATTTGTAGGACCTCTAACCCTTTAAACTCGTAAGGCTAGTCATTTCCTAACTTGCATAAAGAAAGGATTCGTGGCAAAGATTTAGAGATGTAAGCCACTTCAAAATAGCATCTCGAATGAGACATTTTTATCATACGACTGGCGAGCAATGTTGTCGCAGAGTTCAAGCTTGTTAAAAAATAAATTCTCCATGAGAAGTTTTAGCACATAGTTCAAGCTCGTTAAAAAATAAACATAAGTCATGAGCAAGTGTTTCTCCCCGTGTTTAAGCTCATTAAAAAATGAACGAGTAAATAACCATTGTGAATGCCTTATCGCCAGCTTTTGAGCCTTGGTCGTGTTCTCGCCATCACCTCCACTCTGTTTTTAGCCGATCATTCACCCCCAT
>APFE030674599.1:0-14211 GCA_000404065.3 Pinus taeda | reverse complement strand
AAATTAATTTATTAATTAGTTTGTGTAGTTAATTAATTAAACCAATTAACTAATTAATTTGTGTAACTAATTAATTAGTTTCTTTAATAATTAATTAGTTTAGTTGGTTAACTAACTTGTTTAATTAATTCACTATGATTTCATATATAATTCCTATTGTTTATTTTCTAATTGTTTTAATATGAGAAGGCTATATGCTTAATTTAAATACAAGTGTAAACATGTTATTGTAATTAATAAGTTTTGATTTTAATTTAGTTTAATGTTATCAAATAATTAGTTATGAGATAATCAATTATTTGATTTATATGTTTATTTATGTGTATCTTTTATTGTTTAAGGATGATGTTAGATAATGTTTCATTGGTGAATTGATTTATATTTAATTATTATTTTAATGAGAGAGGAGGGATTAAATTATTAAAAATGATATGAGCCAATTATTCACTCTTTAATATATCAAGTAAGATCGAACTTGACACTCCATATTTAATGGTAGGAGTTGTAGGGGGTTAGGTAGACTTGAAGCAAGCACCAAATTATGCATTCAAAATATTGGATAAATATTAATAGGTAATAAAATATTTCTATTTGGTTATTTGCATGGGTGAAGGAAAGATCTTATTATGCCATTGATTGCATAGATTAAATCATTCGTTTCCATGCCATTTTTGAAAAACCTACTTGCCTTAAAATCGTTAATTTGCTTACCATTTTTGACAAACTCACTTCTAAATTTTCTATTTAAACTGGCACACTTTATTCTCTCACTGTGATTTAGGATTGAGAAGCTTACCCCTATTATGATTCATCAAATTGATTAGCTTATCTACCATTACTCTCCTCTCGCTACATTGTTTCTTCCACTATCGATTTAAAAATAGAAAAATACTTTGATATGATGTAATAAAAGGTAGACTCATAAACTAGAGCAAGGCCACATCTTTAATGGTGGAGGGAAACAAATTCACCTTTTATTCATCTAAGGTATAGTCATAGGTCACAGTCCTCATTGGCTAAAGAATGGAACTATGGGGGGATGGGGGCTCATATTCTCCATTCTTTGCCTCCCCATTGGTTTCTCAGATGAGAAAGAACTCATTCTTCTTGTTTTCAACCATGTTTTAGATAAGTGATATGGGCTTCTCTTTCACTATTGGTTCTTCAAAAAATTTAGGTTACTCACATAGAGGATTTTGCTAACTCTCCCATGGTAAAAAAGGGAATCTCACAATCACACAAGGAGAATGATGGTTGACTACTTTAATGGGTGGGTGTTTTTGGCATGAATTTCCCTTGTTTATGCCTATTCTTATGAGGCATGAAATAACTATTTTTTTATTTTTATTTTATTTTGGGTTCCCCCACGCCCAGCCACCATTTTTTTAATTTCGAAGTCAATAGCATCGTGAAGAGTAAAAAGTAGAAAAGAAAGGCAAATTCTAAGAATAAAAAACACCTACTTAGACACCTTCACGATAATGGTGCCAAAAACAGTTGAGTCTCAATATCTCCACAAGAATGTTGAGACTCCCAAGACTACCAACTTAAATTATAAACTCGGGGTTCATACAAACTTAGCGTTTAACCATGGTCAACCATGATCAACCATGATCAACCATGTTTATCTTAGGGTTTATGATATTTATCTTAGGTTTTATATAAATTGTGTTTATAATACTTATCCATTTGATTTAATATTATTCCCTTGGGTTTATAATATAAATCCCTTAATTTTACTAATATAAGGGTTCATATTCCTAGGATGTAATATTATTCACATGGTTTATAAAACTAATCCTACGGTTTAGTATAAATTTCTTGTGTTTACAATCATGGTCATCCTTGGTCAAAGATGGTCCAATGTCACATTATTCCAAACATTGTCTCAATCTGAATACAAACCATGGTCAACCATAGTCTAAATATTGCCTTAGTATCAAAACGATTGATGGTCAACCATGGTGAACCGCGTTTATTTTGTGGTTTATAATATTTATCCCTTGGGTTTATAATATATATTAACATTAATAATTTTAATAATAATATAATAATATGCATATACAACTGAGCAATGAAATCACACATGAAACTTGTACCTATAAAATCTTCCTAGTGAAGCTACTGATCTAAAATTCTACTTCCTTTTCTTCATTTTCTTTTGCTTGTCCTTTTCCTTCCCTTTCTTTCTTGATTACCTTTCTCCAAATCCAAGAGAATGTTAAAGTGATCCAAGACTTCTCTAAGTGTGAAAGAGTGTAAGAAATCCAATACCTAAACTGACCAAAACGTGAACCAAAAGTTGTATATTGTTTCTCTCATGCCCTTTTATCATTGATGTCACCTTTTTCATCATTTTCCTTCATTTCCATCTAATTTCCCTTGCATGTATATTTGTTTCCTTTCATCTTCCTTCTCTCCTATTTTCCTTTATTTCTCATAATTGAATGTCAATTATCGACTCTTTTCATTTTCCAATATTGTTGTTTAATTTCCATAGCCATTATTAAACTGCACGTGATGCCCACTATAATGTTTTCCCAACATTCAGCTTGGACTATGTGTATGATCACCATGGAATTATTTTGCCTTTAATATCTTTAATTATATTAAAATTTAACTCGAGGTTATTAAAAACCCCTCCCTTTTAAGAGAAAATTGTCCTTGTTGTTCTATGACACCTATGGCCCCCAAACTACTGAAAATAAAAACTATTGCCTGTGGAGCTTTATAACATAGCTTGATGTAGTATTTATAATAATCTCATCCTGAAAAGAAAAATAAACTTATCCTTATTAGTGTTTTATAGCATTACTTGATGCATGATATATATATATAATATTTATATATATATATATATATATAAGAGAAGAGAGAGAGAGAGAGAGAGAGAGAGAGAGAGAGAGAGAAAATGCATTTTCTATAACCAAAAAATAATAAAGCATACAAATCCCACATTTCATCAACCATCTCCCATGTAGCTTCATCAGGCCCAAAGTGCTTCCACCACAATTTAACTTTCTCTATTTCTTCGTTTTAGAGCATGACTTATTTCCACTATAGGATGCATTGAGGCTCTCGATGGAACTCTCACTGTCACTACAATTTTCGTATAAACCAATCAATCACATGATCAACATCATGCACATATCCTTTAAGGGATGAAACATGGAAGAAATCATGGAATTTTAGTGCTGGTGGTAGTGCAAATCTATAGGTCACTCGTTGAATCCTCTCAAGGATCTCGAAAGGCCCACAGTACCGAGGTTCCAACATGGCACACTACCCAACAATTTAAGGTGTCAACCTTGTCACAAGGACAATTGTAGGTCATCTATTGAGAAACTTCTTCTCATCTAATTGAACCTTAGGTGAACCATAAATGTAAAGGAATAAAATCGATAGTAATAGACACCTGTCACATTAAAATCAATAATGAATTATGAATGTCAATAAGTATCATGTTCTGAATGACACCTATCAAATCAAAATCAATAAAAAAATATGAATGTTAATAAGTTGCATGTTCGGGCTATGCGTGGCATGATAATTTCTAGATCTTGTTGAGTACATATAGACCTTAGTTGTTAATGGTTTGATTGAGATTTAGATGTATCATGGTTAGGCTTAGGTTGTGCTCAAATGGATCATTAGCCATTTTCTATACATATTGAAATTTATACAAAACAAAAATTAATGCTAGGAACACGACACCTTAGTCTTTTATTTGAAAAAGGAGGTAGTTTGTTTTTTATTTACATCAATGGTTGTGTTGACATGTTGCAAATTCTATTTAAATATATTTTAAAAATTTACTTTGTTTCTTGGTATAATTTGGTGATCAATATGGCATTATATTATATTTATGTATGGTAATTATGAAATTAAAATAATATTTAAACCATTTATTTCCTCATGTATCCAGACATTATATTATACTTATACGTTTGTAATTATAAGATTAAATAAAACATTTAAATGATTTGTTTCAATGGTTTATTCAATAACCATTGAGTAAAGTTAGATTTTCTAGATATTTGTTAAATAAATAATATCTTTATTTACTAATATATATATTTATATATTATATATATTATATATATATATATATATAGCTATAAATATCTATAACATACAATATTAATATGCCTCAAACATAGAAGATTTTGCCAATTCTTAAAACTCCACTTTCTTTATTTGCCTAGTTATGTAATTTCTTATTGAAGCATAATTTAGGGAAAATATTTGAATAAAATGATCTTCCCACAAAAATAGTACATTACCTTTCAGAATGTTGATGTCAATAATGTATGGCCTTAATCATATCCAGAACAATTTTATTCGTCGAGGAATATTTTCCCATAGGTTTTTACCAACCCTTCATTAAATACAAATTACTTCTTAATTACTTGATGTGTGTTGTAGAATGGAGAATTTGTACTACTACTCAAAAGTTCATTTAATGTGTCCTTTACCCTACAAAAGAAAATCCACAACATGAAAAAAAAATCTACTTGGCAAATATGATTATTGTGAGTGTATTTAATGCAGTGGTTGGGATAAATCCTTCAACATTCTTCTCATCCAAACTACCTTACATTATGTTGCGATTGCGGTGACATATTCATCCTCTGTTGTTGACAATGACACTATGAGCTGCTTCTTGGAGGCCCATGAAATGGCTCTCGAACATAAATGGAAAACATATCATGATGTGCTCGTTTTCCATCAACAATTCCTCCCCAGTCATTGTGAGTGCAACCAACCAGCCTGAAAACATCTATAGTGTTGTACAAAATACCATACTCCTTTGTCCCATTGATACACTTTAGAGTCTTTTTGTCTATTTGCTAATGTGTTTCCTCGCATGTATCCCTAAACCTCGACACCAAACTCATTGCAAACATTATTTCCGGCCTAGTTGTTGTCAAGTATAATGTTGGATTGATGTTGTTGCTTGAATCTTCTTCACTCAAATTCAACCCCATGACAGTTGGAGTTGGTGCGGACTTGCGATTATGCATATTAAACCTTTCCAAAATGTCTACTACATACATTGCTTGGGAAATAAAAGTATCATTTTTTGTTTGCTTCACTTATATTCCCAAAAAATACCTTAACAACCCCAAGTCAGTCATTTCCAACTCACTTTCCATGACTTCTTTGAGATCAACGATGAGGAGATCATCATTGTTTGTAAAAAACCAATCACCTACATATAGTTCAACAACAAGAATCTTAGCACCTCTGTGTTTGATGTAGAGAGTAGGCTCACCATCACATTTGTTGAGCCCATTGTCTAGCAAGTAAGCATCTATCCCACTATACTGTGCACATGGTGCTTACTTCATCCCATAAAGAAATTTCCTCAACTTATACACCTAATGTTCTTGGCCTTCAACCTCATGACCAAGTGATTCCAAAACATAAAATTCATCTCTTAGCACTCCATTCAGGAACACTGATTTTAGATCTGTTCCATTTATGTTGCTAGGAAATCGATCACTATACACAGTATCACCATCCTCACAACTAGTGAAAGTGTCTACACAGAATCTCTTCCATGCTCCTACTTTAGTTATTTGACGACTAGCCTTGCTTTATGCCTTTCAATCTTCCCCTTAAAGTTGCTCTTGGTCTTATAGACCAACTTCACTCCAATGACTTATTTTCCTTGCGGAAGGTACACTAACACCCATTTGCCATTCTTTTCTATTTCTTATATTTCTTCACCCATTACCGCAACCCATTTTTCTTCTTTGACTACTTCCTCAAAATGGATTTTGTCATCTCTATGACAAAAAAATGCAAATAAGGAATTTGGACCAACGCTACTATCAAAGTTATTTTTCTCATTAATTTCACTTAAATTTCTGAATTTTTGTGTTCTTGTGCTTGGAGAAGATGGGCTTGATATGTGAGTTGGTGTTCTTCTTGAAATAGATGATGTTGTGGGGTTTTGAAGCATGCATGTAGAAGCACTTTCTTGACTGCGTGACGTTATCCTATTATTTTTTTATGGTGTCACTTGTTGATTGCTTTGTTGAGCTTGAATAGGTGTATAAGGAGTCACTATTGATGAATTTATTGGTGCAGTTAATTCCTCTTTTTCTTCATGAAGTATACATACTTTCACATTGATTGTATTCTCTGAACTTCCATCCCATGCTTCCCCTTCTATGAATTGCACAACTCTGATGATTATGAACTTCTTGGTTGATCAATTGTCGATCTTGTATGCCTTCGATTCATCACTATATACAACAAAAATTTATTTCTCCCCCTTCCCATTAAATTTCGTCCTTAACTCATGTGGGATATGGGCATATTCCAGACATCCAAACACTCGCATGTGAGTGACACTATGCTTTCTTCAACTCCACGTATCTTCAAGAACCACATTCTTGGCACTTTTGGTTGGACACCTATTAATGATATATGTTGCACAAGCGACAACTTCAACCCAATAATCATTGGAAAAATCATTTTCCTTGAACATACTCCATGCCGTTTACATAATGGTCCTATTGCTTATTTGTGAGACACGATTTTGCTAACATGTATACCTTGTTGTAAGTATCTTGTGAATTCCATGCTCCTTGCAAAAGTGTAGTAAATTATTTTAGATATATTCAATAGCTATATCAATCCCCAAGACTTTAATGTAGTGTCCACTTTTCTTCTCAAGAAGTGCTTTGTATTGGTGAAAATTTTCAAACACTTCAATTTTCTGTTTTAGGAAGCATACCCATATCTTCCTTTTGTAATCATCGATGAAGGTAAACAAATAGTAGCTTCCACCAATTTATGGTGTTTGTATTGGTCCACATAAGTATGAATGGGTAATATCCAAAGGTGAATTTTCCCTTATTGACTTTCATACTAGAATTGTCTCTCTATGTTGTTTTCCCAAGATGCATCCATCACATAGGTTGTTTAGTTTTTCTATGAGTGGAAATCCCTTAACCATGCCTTTCCTAAGAAAGAAATTTAAACCTCCAAAGTTGAGATCACCAAATCTCAAATGTCATAACCAATTTCCATTTTTAACCTCTTTTTGAAAGTTTTCCTGTGTGACAACTACTACATTTCTTTCATCCTCTTGTGAATTCATTGACAATTATGCTTGGGCACCTTCTTCCTTCAAAATTGATTTTATCTTTAGGGAAACATTCAATTTCTTGACATATGAGATTTTGCAATCATTCTCGTTGGAGACTTATACAAAATTGATCACTCATCACTTTTTGAAAATATGATGTAGGCCTTTTTCATGCGATGTCAAATTTTCATGAGGTTATGCTTCAAACCAGGGACAAATAAATATCAGAAATCTACTTCTTATCCCCCTTATTTGTTAGAATATTCACTCTTCCTTTTCCCATGGAAAATACTTTGCTATTAGTCCCTATTGTCACTTTCAATTTGATACATTCATCTAAATTAAAATGCATTTCAATGTTTCATGTCATGTTGTTGTTTCACCCTCAATCTATAAATCATACATGACTTTGTTTTTCTTGTGCTACATTACCAGCTCAAAATATGCTATCTTGGTTATCATTTTCCTTTGTGAAATTCACACTTGGTTTGTTACTTATGTCATGTTTATTCTTTCTACATTCATTTGCATAATGACCATACATCTTACAATAATGACATTGAACATGAGATTTATCATACCTATGACCTCTTGCTTGATTCTTTCTTGGGACTTCACTTGAATTTTGATTGCTTCCCCTTCAACATGAGTTTTAAGCGTTGCTTCTTCCACCTCTATGTGGGCCATCTTCCTATAGCATATGATATTCCTCTGCCTCTACCTTGACCAAATGAAACTTTTGTCTTGAAGGAATGCTCCAGTGAGGATTTTTTTTCTCTATTCAATATATGTTAATTAGAAATCAATAATTCATGAAGCTCATCCACTAAAAACTATGAGAGAGCCTTTGTCTCTTCTATGGCCACAACAATGGCATCAAATCTTGCTAGCAGCCATTTCAAAATTTTGTCAACTATTCTCCTTTTCTCAAGTCCCTCACAATGAGACATTATTTGAATAACTAGTCCAATTACATGCGTAAAAAATGAGTCTACATTATTTAACTCTTTCATATAAATTATCTCAAAATATCTCCTTAGCAAATTGTAGTTTACTGCCTTCACTTTTGTGATGCCTTGTTAGGGTGTCTGGAGGGTGTCCTATGATTTATTGGGCTTTGTTTTTGTTTCAATCCTTGGGAAAATACATTCATGAACTACTTGAAAATCATTAAATAGGGCTTTTGAATCCTTCTTCCTAATTTCCTTCAACAAATCACTTTTTTCTTGTGACAAGGCATTATATGCTCCTCCATCTGCTAGTTCTTGGAACCCATTATCCACCAATTCCCAAATTCCTTGAGAGGAAAACATACCTTCATTGTAATAACCCAATAATATTCATTTTCCCCATTAAACTAAGGTGTATGAGGATTATTCAGGCTTGTGCTCGATGCTCTAATTTCTGAGTGTAAAAAAAACTTTCTCACTATTGGTAAGTACGCTCCAAAAATATGTCTTCAAAACAACCTTTTAATTTCCAGTAGAAACACTTGTTTTTACACTAACAAAGTTTTTAACTTGCTCCGATACCACGTGAAAGAATTTATATGGGGGAAGGAGAGGAGTCTTATTAGAAAAATGAGAGAGAGAAATAACACAACAAATTACCCTTCATGTCTTATTGAATTCAATGGGTACATATTTAGAGCATATAGATTAATGACTACGACATATTTAGCTAATTGTTAGAATTGGTGCATAGGAAAAAAAAAACCTCTAGATTTACACCTAGGGACTCATGAAGACAACTAGACATGACATGGAAGAATTACTTCGAACACCCTCCCTTAACTCTTACACGGAGAAAATATGGAAAATAGGTATTACAACAATGAATGAATCTATGTCTCACTCGTCTTCATTAGCACTTGCATCAACTCTAGAATCTTGCAGGCATCTCTCTTTCACCACCACATGTCCGAGGTGTCACTTTACCTCCATTTAGAATGTAACCACTTCAAATCATCCTTGACATTCTTTGCAGAATTGATGCTTCTCGACCTTGCTCATCGAAACAGGCTAGTCTTGATATGAAACCATCCCGTGGAACTGCCACCATATGTAATTCATGGTCCTCCGTGGCCTTCATCAGTTATCTATTGATCTCATTAAGAAGATTAGGTTTGCAGTGCTAAAATTCCTTTTCATATTATGTTAAATATGCTTGATGATTCGTGAGATTGTTTGCAAGTTTAAACATCGGTTTTTGAATGTTTTTGTGTAATGTTTATGTGGAAATTAATATAAAAGAATGACTAAAGAACAACAAATGATAGACATAAACATCACTATAGAAAATATCACAACAACACATGATGAAGGAGGTCACCCCTCCTAGGCTATGTCTCATTCATCCAGCTTCCAATGGCTTGGTCTTCTCTATTACGCTCAAAAGGGTGAATACATCAGTTTACAATTCTCAAAATGCTCTCAAACCTATTCCACTTGATCAAGGATTCCTAAAATTGTGTGTGTAGCCTCTTTCTACTCCTGATTTGGTCAAAAACTGAAGAATTTATGGCCTTTCCCAATATTCTCCTAATCGTAACCCAAATTCACCAAAATTTGGTATCATCCTATAATTTTGCCAACAAAACATGGTAAGAGAGCATTCTTTTGGTGAAATTCTAGCGCAAATTGTTAGAGGATTAATTTTTCCTCTACAACCTTACGTTTGAAAACTATGGCCGAGTGGGGGGGGCATGTGCTCGCAGCTAAAGGCAATGGCCTTCCCTAGCTGGTTGGGCTCCCAATTCACCTCCGCAGTGGTCACATGTGGTCGTGTTTGAACTAGCTAACCCTACACCCAAACTACGTCACATTAAAGTTTAAGTAGTACTTGAAGCTCATTGTGGTTAAGAAGTTCCCCATGGCATTTTGGTAAATGGATTTGGTGTGTGTTGGGAGGTCATGGGTTCAACCCACACTGCCCCTTTTCGGACTATAACCAAGATTTTGGTACCCTCCTGGGATGCCACGTGGAATGCGTTGGGTGTGGAGCCTGATTTTGTCCTTTATTCCAAGGTATCGCCACATTGGGCACCATTTCATGGTACGACAGAATTGTCATCCGTTTATGCACACCATGAGGGGTGTCTAGTGTGGGGGTGAAGATGATTCTTTAGATCTCTTCGTGGCGAGGGATCTAAGGCAACACCTATGAAGCTAAAAATACATGTAAAACTACCTTGTAAAATGTTGTAAATTCGTAGTCAATCTAGGTCATTCATTAGGCTAAAATACAATAGCAGAAGTTATTTTTTTTTTATGGTTTGTTTCTCTGTGGATGCAGCCAAAATTGTGCAAACCACATATATCTGTGTCTCTCTTAGTTTTACGTGTTTTCTTTGTTTATATTTTTTCAATATATTATATGTGTTCCATTTCTTTGTAATATATAATCTTCTAACAACGGCCTCTGGATGGGCCACATGTGAGCGTGTGGTTGGCCACCCCAAAAACCAAACAAAGTTGCATAAATTCAACCAATAAGAATGTGCTATTTCGCATGATACCATTCACCTATGACCCCATTGACCATGTAAATTACCACATAGTCACCGCCATGTCATGAGTACGAACTGGTGACTAAGCTATCCATTGTTTTGAACATTCCCATATTTAGGAAAGTGAAGAGAACTTGTTTCTGGATTCATACGGAGTCCGTTTCTTGTGAATGAGTTACCCAAGATTCAATATGACCAGAACTATGCAGTCATCCTTGTTCCATACCAATCTAACAACTTTTAATTTTTAGCTATTTTTTTTAGGACCTAGTTTTTCCTCGCCACTAGAAGCCTTTTGGGCCCAAAAATATTACTTTCAATTGTCTAGTAGGTGAGGGTACAATTCCCACACCTTTCCAATCTCTACCCATTTGGCCTTTGAAGGATTTGTTACCTTGAGCCTAACTCAAAGGTAATCGACATTCCCTCATTTTGAAGACCTTATTCTTCTATCAATAACAGTGTCTTGCCATAGTTTAGCAACGTGTTCAGGACAAAAATCCTCTATGAAAGGAATTTGGTCATTTTCTCCTTGATCTTCAAGAAAAGGAGGCCCATACAACCTTAATTTATTAACATTAACAACAACATATATTTGTATATATGCAGGAAAATCAAACCTGAAGGCATTGTTACCAATCCTCTCCAAAATTCTTAATAGACCATATTTAATTTTCATGCCTTCCCTTGTAGTTGCCTTGGCTCTTTTCAAGTTGTTCCTAAACTCTTTAGTGTACCAAATGGATTTGTTTAATGAACTTTCTTTCTTTCCCTATGTCACTATGACCATCAATAACAACATCTTTCCCAAAAATAAAATCTAAAGGAGTCTTAGGCAACTATCCCAAACATGCCTCAAGTGGTGATGTTTGAGTTGAAAAGTGCTTGGCTCGATTTCAAGCATGTTGAATATAGTGACAACTTTCATCCCGTAACCTAGGATTCTTGCCTTAATACCCATGAAGAAGATATATCATTTTCTTATTTACCACCTCTGTTTAACCATCTATTTGTGGACGAAAAGTTGTAATATTTTTTAGTCTGTTGTCCATGAATCCCCATAAAATTGACCAAAAATACCCAACAACACTATAATCTTGATCACTGACAATGGATGGAGGGAATCCAAAATGAACCCATACATTCTGAAAGAATAACTAAGTAGTTTGTTCAATTTTAGCTTGCTTTTTACATGGCATCAAAATACACCTTTTTTTGAACCTATTGACAACAATGTACAAATAATCATGACCTCTTTTTGACAATGTGAGACCTCCTACAAACTTCATAGGTCCACAGTCCCATGGTCGAGGAGGAACCGAAAAAGGTGTGTATAATCCTAACTTCGTATTGGTAGGCTTACTCACTACAAATAATGAACATCGTTTAATAAAATGTGACACACTTTCAAGCATATGAGGACAATAACAACACCTATGGAGATGTACGATCATCCTACTTACATTGAAATGACCAGTAATATGGAAGTGTGTGCCTTTCTTATGATTTTCACTCATTCTCCATGTGAAATACAAATCTTACCAAGATGGTAAAACAAGTTATAATGCAAATGATAATCCAATTCATCTGCTTGGTTACCTATAGTCAAGCTTGCATAAATATTTGGAAAGTCATTGTGTAATGCATATTGCTCAATAAATCTTTCATGCAAAACATAATTATTCTTGAGTGAAGTAGTCGACTAATAATAGGCCTAGAAAACATATCAACAAATTTATTGTAGATACCTTTCTTATACCTTATTACCAAGTGGAATTGTTGAAGAAAACCCATCCATCAAAAGTGCCTTGATTATTGCAACTTTGATTAAGATTTGAAGTATCAAAATGGTTGATGATGAGTGTGAATGACTGTTTCCTTACCCATCAAGCAATTTTTCCCTTTTTCACAGTTTGCACTAATGCATACAATTCCTTGTCATATGTAGGATAATTAATCACTACACAATTGGAGTTTTTTGAATGAAACTAGATAGTCTTACCATGTTTCATGAAGACAACACCCATGGCATAGTCACTAGCATTAGTCTAAATCTGCAATAACTATCTCAAGTTTGGAAGTGAAAGTACTTGAAATGAACTGATCTTTCGTTTCAATGCTTCAATGGACCTTTTTTGTTTGCCTCTGCACTAAAAAACATTTTTTGCACTTGTCAATGCATGCAAGGGCGCTACTATAGAAGAAACATTAGCAATCGATTTCCTCCAAGATTGGGCTACCCCAAAAAAATTCTTACCTCATTAACTATCATGGGCCTTAGCCAATTCAAAATGAAATCAACCTTGGAGGTCTCTATTTTCAACTCACCTCCTCCAATAGTATGACCCAAGTAAACTAAAGAAGTTTCTCCAAAATCGCACTTTGACATATTTAGATACAATTGTTCTTTATTTAAGACATGAGGTATTGTTCTCACATGCATGACATGTTCATCACAATATTTACTGAAAACTAAGATGTCATCTAAGTACACTATGAAAAAATCATTAAGAAATGGCCTCAAAACATCATTCATCAAACATATGAAGGTAGCAAGAGCATTACAGAAACCAAAATGCACAACTATTCATTGAAACAAACCTTGTATTGTTTTGAATTTTGTCTTCCAAATGTCTCCTTCTGCAATTATAATTTTATGACAGCCCATCCTTGAGTCCAAATTAGTAAAATAATTTGTATATTTCAATTGATCAAGTAAATCATCTATTATATGAAGTGGGTAGCAGTTATTTGTTGTAATCTTATTCAATGCATGGAATTCCACACACATGCACCATGTTCCATTCTTCTCTGTTACCAAAAAAATATGCAAAGCACATGGTGAATAAGGTAACTTGATGATCTTTTTATCCAACAACTATTGAATTTTCCTTTAGTTTCTGTACTTTCCATGAGTGACATCCTGTACATGCCAATGTTAGGAAGAGGACTATCTTGTTGTAATTGTATCTTATGTTGGATTCCTCTCTTGGGAGGCAATCGTTTTGGTTCCTCAAACATATCATCATATTGTTTAAGTAAATTAACCAATTCATATTCCAAACTTGAATCACCACCTTGAAAAGCATCATTATCCACTAGCCTTTTCATTTGCTCCACATTAATAGGTGAAAGGACTAGTTTCTTTGTATGATCTCTCACAATATATTCAACTATATCCTTGAAAAAATGGTATATGTTTTCCTCTATGTGTAAGATAGCTTTTATATCATAGAGATACGAGACACATACGATTATAATTGTGTAGAGTCACATACGCATCCAAGTGGATATGGTTTTTGATGTGGAATGGTTTCCATGTTTAAACTTTTGAAAATGTTTTCAGACATAATATTGGCTTGAGAGCCACTCCGGAAAAGTGTATCAATTTTTCTATGTTTTGTGATCACCCTTATGTGAGAAAGGCCTATCTTATTCTTTTCATTTGGAGTTTCATTATGTGAATTTGAGGTACTAGTGCTTCAAATGGATTCTTTTCCCTTCATACCCATGGATGTAATTTTAGTTTCATCACCATAATTGGATCCTAAATCCTGTTGAGGTTGTTGTAGTGTTTTCTTCTTAAATATGTATGAAAACA
>APFE030674593.1:0-11136 GCA_000404065.3 Pinus taeda | reverse complement strand
ACCGAGATGCTTGACAACCACATGCAGAAAGTGCCATTCCTGAAGATGAATTTGAAGAGTGCTCCAAATTGATGTTATGCTTCTTCATTGCTGCTTCCAAGGCTTCCCTCTTCTTAAAGCATTTAGATTCTAAGTGGCCATCTCGATTACAAAAGTTGCAATGTCTATCAGTCTTCTTGCCTTTGTTTTTATTTGCCTTATCATTCTGGTGAAATGATTTTTCATTTTGAGGCTGAAATTGCTTAGGACCCTTGTTTGGTTTAGGACCATTCTTTTTTGGATATGACTTCTTAGGATTCTTTGAGTTTGGTTGTTGCTGGGCGGTTAACGCTTTCTTAGAAGAGTTTCCAAGATTAAGAAGACCAAGGTGTAAGAGTTTTTCTTGTTCTCTTATTAAAGAATCACAAAAAGCATCAAAGGAAGGGGGCTTGTAGTCATGTCCTTGAGAAATGAAGGCTTCTCTTCTAGAATGGAAGGTGGAAACAAACACAGAGTAGGCTGGTCCCAACTTAGTAAGAATGCAATAGATAAGAGCACTATCTTCTTTTTTAACCTTAACACATTCCAAGAGAAGTCTAATGCTCTTGAACTTGGACAAGAAATCTTCAATGCAAGAAAAATGATTGGGGTCTAATGTAAGCAACTCATTTTCAAGCTGATGGGCTCTAAGTTCATTTTTTATTCCAAAAAAATTAGTAAGCTGCTCCATTGCTTTATCAGGAGTATCAAGTTCAGCAATATGGAATCTAAGATTGGGAGAGATAGACATCCCTATCAACCCACGTGCTTGATCTTGCCTATTTTCCCATTTGGCTGCTTTCTCTTCATCTTTTGGCTTGGTTTCTTGGCCTGTGGTTATTCGGTAAAGACCTTTACTTCTAAGTAAATCCACAATGTAGGACCACCATTGGAAGTAGTTGGTGCTGTTAAGGATAACTTGGCATGAACTTTCCATTTTGACATAAACTGAAGCTATATATGCTAAAACTAAGTGTTCCAATGGAAAGAGCTCGAAAAATTGGGCTGGTTCAAAAAAAACGGCTCTGAAAACGGCTTCCGGATGAAGAAGTTATGACCTTTTTAAAAAATATTGATGAAGGCGTCGGCAAAGTGCGGGAATGTGTGGAAATAAAAGAAACGCTCATTTTTCAACAAAAAGGAGATTTGAACCCAAGACCTCTGCTCTCTTAAATTAGCTTTGAACCAAGTGAGCTATACAAAAAGATAGAGAGAGAGAGGGGGGGGGGCTTTGTTTTCTTTTAGTCACAGATGCTTTGGATTGTGTGCTTGCTTGAGAAAGCTTTTTTTCTCCCTACAAAACAAAAACACAAAACCCAACACGGACAGGCAAAAAAAATAAGCCTTACGGCTTAAATTTAGCTTTACCCGGAAAGTAAATATTTTCCTCAATGTTTCTGATTTTCCGAGATCACACTAAGGTGCAGGAAAAAGAGCATACGCATGAGAAAAATCCTTCCTTTCTGTTTCTGATTTGCCCAGATCGCACAGAGTCGCAGGGCAAAGAGCATACGCAGAAATGAAAGGTATAGATCCGGTAATAAAAGGAGCTAAATAAATTGAAACTGAAATAAACAGAGAGAAATAACAGTAAACTGCAAATAAACACTGTATACCTCCACATCTAAAAAATGACGCAACTAGGGCTATCGGAAACCTTTTCGCGTGAAAAAAAAGGGGTTCCTCACTCGAACAGATGCTCCCAACACAACAGAGCAGTCCTCTCGGCCCGAAAGTAGTCAGAAACAACAGATCTACGAGATGGCAGTCGGATACAGTTCAATCGGCTTCAGATTTGGATCACCAACAGACACGGACCTCAAATAGCTCTGATACCATGTAGGAATTTACAGGGTAAGTTCCTCAGACAGAACACCAAAAGGACACCGCTCACAAACAGATCACAGATCAATACACCAGTAATTTGACGTGGTTAAAACCCTCAGAGAGGGAAACAGTCCACGGCCTGCGCCAACGTGGCTACTACAGGCAATTTATTAATAAAAGAATGAAAATTTACATAAGCTTCTCTCATGCACGGTTAACCTACAAATGACCTTCCATGTGCTTTAAATAGAATTCATGGACCAATCGGGTGTCAAGCCACGGATCAAGTGTCGGTAATACCGAGGAGAGAATGAACTGTCGGATCACTACATATCGTGACCGTCGGATTGTAAGTTACAAATGTACATAGTAAGGAAACACACTTTACCTAACTCTATACTAGACCAAGTTATACTTAACTATTCCTATGTGTCAGAATATCCTAACAACTGAACAGTAATTTAAGAACTGCGATGGTAACCAAAACTTATTTGAGCAGGATGCATTCGAATTGGGAAGAGACCTGGGCTCACACACTATATGAAAATGTTCATAAAATATGACAACGTTATATAACAAGACAACGTGGTTTGGAGAGGTGGTATTGCGGGGTTAACTGTGGTATCGCAACTATTTGAGAACCGGTGGTATGGGAGGGAAGTGGTAACCAGTGGATCAAGCGGTGGAGGGTGGTATAATAGGGAGATACACAGTCAATTCAACAACGTTCAATGTAACATATCACACCGCAACACATAAATATGACCACCGGAGGAGGCGATATGGGGAGGAGTCGATATGGACGTTAACCAAGCAACAAGGAGGAGCGGTGTGATACCACACTAATACATAGTCATGGTAATGCTACCAATGAAATAACACAGTACCAACGAAATAACACAGTACCAATACCCTTACGCCATGATCCAAGCACGATTTCCCATTGCAATCAAGCGCAACACGGATTGCAGTCAAACATAATACCAATACGGCGAAAATGTTTGTTTGCCTTCTGCTCTAGACAGAGGCGTTCTTTGCAATCAAACTCAACGCAAACACACCGAAAAACATTTGTCTGCCTTCCGCTCTGGACAGAGGCGTTCTTCAGCAGTGTTACTTTCGTTCAAGTGATCAAATCCCTTAGATTGCATGACAGCCTTCAGTCGCCCAGGAACAGGTGTCTTTGTTTTATTCCCTCCTGTTGCACGAAGCTTAATACCATGTCAGAACGTGCAAGAGCACGAAGGGCAGACTTTTCTCCAAGACATGCAATGAATTTGAGACATATAAATCCAGCAGCGTTAAAAACGCAGATTTTACAGGATACAACGTTAAAAACGCAGCTGGGTCAGTCCAAACACTCGAGAGATATTTCAGAGGACAGAGGAATTGAGGCAAGTAGGACAGCGTTCAGGGGACAGTGCTCAGATCAGGACATCGCTTAGAAATAGGAATGCATATGACAGACCAACGTATAGCCCTCAGTAGCAAAAATGAAGGGAGTTACAACTATTTTGAGAATTTGGCTCTGATACCATGTTAGGCCAGGCAGTAAATCCAATAGGCAGTAAAACTGATTCGATTCATTTCATTAGGTATGCTATTGTTATATACAAAATGGTGTGACTGCTCAGTTCATCTCCTGATGATTGTTCACATTCCTAATTTAACTATTTACATAAATTCACCCAATCGTGAGGATTAGGTGTCAACATTTATTTAGTTTTAATTTTAACTTATTATAATAATAATTGTAATTATTTATTTAAAATTAAGATATTAATTTTTTAATTAGTATAATAGTTATTTTATTACAAGTTATAATAATCATTACAATAATATATCTGATGCAGGGCAAACATGAAAATTGAAGGAGTGATTTTTTATTATGAGAATATGAGAGAAAGTTATATAACAAGGGAGACATGAGGCGAAACTGACAAAAGGAGCCAAGATCTAATTAGGGTCAGATTGACGATAACATTGAGCACTAACTAGGGAGGATGCTCCCCTACGAAGGATCAAGAACATATACCAAATGCCTTCGCATTGCCCATGGAGTCGACTTATGAGGACAAGACAACTCAAGGACAAAACGTAAAGCAAAAGAAGGAAAGTATTTGCATCTCAAAGTTTTGATTTATCAAAAGCAAGAATGAAACAAGAGTTACACATATGAGATCCACAACATGCAAAAATTAACAAGTTTAGCGAATATTCAAAAAATATTTGTTCATAATTTTCAGTTTATTGAGTAATTATAATACCGAGTTAGGGCACATGATCGTATTTTAGTATATGTCATTCTTCATAAGAGCGTTCAACACTATAACAATTCATACCTTTTTGTAGTTAATTATCAAGAGAATACATAAGTCATAGAACTAATTAAGATTCATAAGAGTGACTTCCATTTTTTAGTAAAGTTTTATTGAAACTAGGGAGACTAGTTATCAGGGATTTTGGTTCCCCTTTGGTCACATGAAATGAGTTTCCAGAATCATATGTCACTCCACTGCCAATGAGCGTCCATAGCCCCAATGTAGTCATCCACTATCCTAAGATGAGGAACTCTTTGAACTCTTGTTTTACCCTTCATGTTAGAGATCTTCATTAAATATATTTAGCAAATATAACATTCATGGCATGGTAGGATTATGCACTGGAGTTAGTCCAATATCATTGACCTTGCTCTGCTGCAAGTGAGTGTCCATAGCCCTGACGGAGATATCGACATACCCCATCAAAAGTTACCTCAACAGAAGGAATGGGAGGATTACACACTAGATTTTAATCTAGCACCATTGGCCTTACTCTCCTACCAACGAGAATTTATAGTTTTGATGGAGATACCGGCATGCCCCACACAAGAAAACATCGGTTCCTATACCAAGGGTACTATGGTGATAAGGGAAGGTCTCATGCATGGCTATAATGTAACTAGTCCTACCAAAGTTTCAATTATATTTTATGAAATCCCAATCTTATGGTTATAGGTCTAGCTCTTATGACTCAATGCAATCCCTTAGTATTTATGTGCAAATAGCATGAAAGAGAGTTGTGGTGAGCAATGTTAAACATGAAGAAGAAATTAAAGAAATTGAGATTTGATCCCTTTAAATATTGTTACCCCTTAAACATGATTTACAAACAAAGTCTTTAAATAAGTATTAAAAACTCATTAATATAGTTCGTACTAAGAATTCATAGATGTGTATTCCATTCTACTACGATCGCATAAAGACTCTTCAAGATGCAAAAACCTTCATCTTTATTGATTCTAAACCTAGTAAGAATAAAAGTTTTATTTATGTACATGGTTTACATACAATATGTTTCAATGACAATATTTATCAAAGAAATCGAAAATCTAGTGTAGCCAAACATAAATTTTATAATGACAAGCTTCCTAACATTGGGCTCCATTCTTAACCAAAATCGTAGTATAGGAAGTAAAGAGTAAGATTTCTCAACTAACTCGCCACCTAGAAGAGAGTAGATATAAAAGCAACATGAAATTGATGTTCTTTTAAAAACTTGATTCGTCCATTCCTCCACAAAGTCATGATATCCCATTTGAAAATTTAAATGATCAAGATTTTCAAGCATGAATTTTTTAACAATTATTTCATAAGAGGGATTCTTGTTGCTTTTTGAGATGGTGATAGAGTTAGTCCCACAAAATCCTTCAGATTCATGATTTAAAACATATAAAGAGCATTCTTTGAAATATTCATCATGTTTCAAATCAAAGCTTGTAGTACTATGATCAAATTCCTTAGTACGTCGCAAAAGAGATTGTAAATGAAATAATTATTGTCATTATATGATGCTGCAACCTCAAATTTTGAATAAAAATGTCATCATTAGAAACATGGGGAACTATGTTTTCCTCATTATAAGATTTATGTTCTGAAAACCATGAATTTAAATCATGATTATATTGTAGGATATTACATCGGTTATAGCTATAATAACTAGGAGGATATGAAAGGAAATAATTGATACATTCAATTTTGTTTTCATTTATAAATTCATTTTCCTCATAGTTATCATAAACATGTTGCAAAGATATTGATTCAGTTAGGTTATCATAGCCCTCATTCTGACAAGTATTAAAAATATCTAAAGTATGTTCAAAACAAGAACTAAACTCGTGATCATATTGTAAGTCTACTTCATGACTCAATTCATCATCATATCGATCATAAACAGGAGGTTGGGGAAACTCAACATAAACATCAGGTGAAGTTGAGTCAAAATAGTCAAAGATAAGTTCATGTAATAGTTTCCTTCCGACATCCCAAAAAGGTTTAAGAATATGATCAATAGGTGGAAGAATCTCTTTGTTTATCAGTTGTTGCCGAGGATTTTCAAGAATACGTAACATAATATCTGATTAGTTAGGTGTACAATCAAATATTTCAAATGCAACCTCTCCTATATTACTATTATTATTATCATCCTCTAAGCATGAAATCAAAGATAGATTAGATCCACTAGGAGATATATAATATGAAGATTTATTTAAGAATAAATGTGTTATATGATATCATATTAAAGAAAGAGAAATGTTTTGTTCATGATATTCAAGATTTGACAACACATCCTGTTCATTAATAAATGTCATGAAAGGTGATTTTTGAAGGTTTTTAAAAATAGATTCATTAATGTTTCCTTCTATTTCAAATTCATAATCCATTTTGTTTCTTCATTGTTATCATCATATTGATTTTCAAGGTTATTATCATCATTATATTTGCAATAGTCAAAGTCAAGTAATCCTATAGGATACATACATTTATGATAGTCACGAAAACTTGTATGAAAACCTTTGAGAGAGGAAATTGTACCAGGAGGGATACTTTTGTACCACTTTTGAGCATCGCCTTCCAAGGACATCATGAATAACTTCATTAGAACATCTTCATGGTGTATTCCCACCTTTGGAATGCACTTGTGGAAATCTCTAAGATGTTGTGTCAGATTTTCACCATCGTCATTTCGAAAATGGGGCAGGTAAGCATCCCATATTTCTATGTCTGGTGACTCATGTGGACAATCTGCAACATCAGAAAAATTCAAAGGAGCAAAATGTGAAGAAATCCATTAAACCATCATTGAAATAAATTCTACAATAAAACGAAATTAAGGAGTTGCCAGGTGAACAAATAAACAAGAAAGATTTACCTTAAACCCTATAATGTGCATAAAATTGTAATCATGTCTACCAATGGGTCACATAATTAACCATTAACTCAGTTACCAGAGGAAACAAAATCTTTACAATTCGATCCCTGACAATGATGCCAAAATATGTTGGTGCTCAAATTGTCTCGGTAACTGAGGACAACCTGAGACCACATTACTGAGGATCCTAGATCCTCCCGCTCTAGGTGATAAGGACCTTCCTCCCTTTCATCACAATGGTTATTCCCTGGTGATAATCAAAATTGAATATTCGTTATAAAATAGTTTGAATTAAATATATTTTATAATTAAACATGTTAGAATATTATATATTACGGAGCAATGGAACACATAAAATATTGCAGAAATATAAACACAGAAAAAACGCACAAAACAAGAGAGACACAGATATACGTGGTTCACCCAGTTTGGGCTACGTCCACCCCGAACAGCCAGTCCTTCCTTTCTATTATCCAGCAAAATGAAGAGACACAACCTACAGCAAATCCGCTGTAATATCCTCTGTCTTCTCTCACAGTCTCACCTCTCTGTTTCTCGCTCACATTAGAATACACATCTATCTCACAGCCTCAAATACAATGCCCTCATACAAAGAGAGGGGTTGCCTTCTAGGGCAAAAAAACCCTAAACTAAAACATAAGTTCTACCGTTAGATCATCCGCCTAATGAACGGCCCAGATTGACTAGAAATTACTATACTTTTACAAGGCAAATTTACATATGTTTTTAGCTTCGGGGGCGCTGTCCCCGAGCCCCCGCCGGGGGATCGCTAGCCCCTGGACCCCCCAGCCGAGGGGGATCGGCCCCGCTGGACCCCCACAGGGGGGACAAGTCCCCCCCGCACCCCCCCGCGTGGAGGGGTGTTCAAAACTTCTTGGGGTATATATCCGGCTGAAACAAAGTCCTCTGAACAATCATGCTCCACACACACAACAAAACAACTAAAAATTGCAGCTTATTGAATAAGAAGTGTTTTAAATAAAATATTTTTTTGGGGAAAATGAGATGTTAGGTACATGTTGAAGAATCTAGGGCAAAGTGGTGTACTGTGATTCTTCATTACTTGATAACAATTTGTGGAGTCTTTTAACTTTTCTTGTTAGCTTATTATTCTTCCTTTCTTATTAGTGCATATGTGTGTACTTCAACAAATTGCTATCAAAACATAAAAACAATAACACAAGATGTTGGCTCTCTGCCAAGGCCAAAACCTCTCTACTCTTGAGAGGAAAACCCCTTAGTGAATTTCTCTTATTGAAGCTTCTATTGATCAATGCCAAACCCTAGACCCCTAACAAAGAGATCCTCCAAGCACAAGTCAAGTCTTCACTCCTTTCTGCACCTTATACCTTGGCACTTCTTCCGGCACTTTGTCTTCCAACACTTCATCTTCCAATTAGATTCCTTTCACCTTAGAGAGATGGGCTCCTTCGCTAGTCTTAGGAGTCCTTGGAGGCTTGATCTCTCACACAAACAAAGGAATATTAGTTGCTGTCATTCCTTATTGCACCTCGCACATGTGACTGTTTCTATCACCAGAAACAGTGCTTTATACTTCAGTTTTTTGCACATGTTGGCATGCCCTAGCATAGCATAACACCCCCTATCACGTGTTGGCATGGACTAGAACACCTTGGAAAAATACTGCATTGAAAAACATTAGAAGTTGGCACACATTGGCACTTGGCATGTATTGGAACATATTATAAGTGTGCCTAGCATGCCCCTTTTGAAAAAGATAAAGTCCCAACTTATTAACCCTCTTATGTGTTCATTTCCTTGCATTTTAGCTTGTTTATTCCTTTTTTTGCCTTGAAATTCCTTGACGCATATTGGCATACTATGGCACCATGCACATCCTAGCATGTCTTAGCACCTGGAATGCCTTGGCACTATTTGGCACATGCTAGCACACCCAAAAATACCTAGCACACTCTAGCACTTCTTGATATTCCCTGATATTACCTGGTGTGCCTTACCCGTGCTTAGCATACCTTGTCACTCCGTCCTTGGCATGACAGCTAGCACTCATTAACACTCTTCGACGCACCCTTATATTCATTCACTTCCATGCATTTTGACCTAGTGCTCCCTTGTGTTGTCCTAGTACTCCCTAACACTCCTCAGCATGCATTGGCACTCTCTAGCACACCTTAGCACTCTTTGATATGCTCTTCCACTTCATAGCATGCATCACACTCCCTGATGCACATTGGCACATTGGCACGTGTTGGCACTTGGCAAATATTAGCATGTTTGGCATGCGTTGAGATGACTTGGTATGATTTGGCATGGTTTACGTTAAATTTATTTGAGACTAATTATTGGAAACTAGATGAGAAGAAACAAAGGAAGATTTGGCACTTAGAATGCATTGGCACTTGGCACTTGGCACCTATTGGAATGTAGTGTTGGTTTTCCTAGCATGACCCTCATGGAAAAGGTAAATTGATGACTTATTAACCCTATTATGTGCTCGTTTACTTGTACTTTAACTTGTTCCTCCCTTTTGTTCCCTTGACAGCCCCTGGCATGCATTGTCACACCCTTGTACATCTTGGCATGCCTTCGCACTCGACACGTCTTATCTTGTTTGACATGTCTTTGTACTATCTGGCACATGTTAGCATGCCCTAACATTCCCTAACACACCTTCACAGTCATGACCTTACAACTAGAATTACATTTTTCCATGACTTGGGAACATTACATTCACTAGAACACCTTGGCACTCCCTAGTTATCACGCCCTTTATTATCCTCCATAATGTCCCAGGCTGATGAGGAGATCGACGGAGGTAATCACAGACAAAGCTTTTAGTTTGGTAGCTAGTCCTACCAAACCAGATAAGTCTCACTCTATGAAATCACAACAAAGAGATGACTGGAATGTAAAGGATTTTAGGCTAGATCGCTAGGTTCAAGTGGGTTTTGGAAAATTTAGGGTTTTGTTGCTGGATAAGGGATAAGGGACAAAAAATACAAAAAGGAGAAAGGTAGCATTATTTTTGTGATGGATCTTAGGGTTTTTCGGTGTAGTGTAGTGTTTAGAAGAAGCGAAAGGTATTAATGAGCATGAAACATGAATTCATTAAGCAAGAAATAAAGTAACACATAATGCTTTTTCCATCAAAATAGAGCTTTATGCAAAGAATTTTGTTTATAAAATGTAAGGAAAACCATTGAATAATTGATGAATGGAAAGAGAAGATCAATATCTTTCATATAGAGCTATACCAGAGAAAAAATAACATCACAGTCTTACTGCACATGAATTCCGAGATAATAGTTGCAAATTGTGTCCTTCGATTTCCAGAAAATGTCCAAGTGTAAGCTACAATAGTTCTCTCCTTTGAAATCCAACCCATTCTATCACTAATAAACTGATACATAAAGACCAAAACAACATCTCCCCACTCTTAGGGGTTGAATGAATGACTCTAGGAACTGTTCCATGAGGTGTTCTAACCAAACCCTAATGTCTAGGGAAGTTAAAAATGACTTCTACAGTTAACTTTGACTCCAACCTCTCTCATAAATGAGGTCAAATTTACATGAAAACAACTTATAAATACTAACCACTCATTATTTACATTTACTTTTACCCCTCACATTCATCTACTTAACCCTTTTGACTTTTACTAGATTCAAACTAGGAATTACAAAAAATTACATAGTGAAAATTTTACAAAAATCTTAGAAATTTCCAGGGGTACAACGAGCTATTGGAGGCCATTTTTGAGCGCCTTTATGAAGTTAAAATCTATATCAAAAGCCTTTTCTTGAAATATGGGAGAGTGTAGATGTAAAGAAAAACTAATTAATTTTCTTTTATAAATGTAATTTACATATGCATGTACATGCACTCGTTGATAGTTATAAATCTAATAGGGAAAACTCAAAAGAAGAGACTTTAGAAGAGGTTAATTAACTACCAGACAATTAAGCATTTGTGATTCTTGGCCTTCCTTTCCTGAGAAACAAAGGCGTCCCAGTGGAACGAAAGGAGGTTCTGATTTTTTTTCCAACTTCCTGAGGAGGAAAAGAAGATAAAAATTCAACCAAGAAGAGCAGTGAAGAT
>APFE030674588.1:0-10709 GCA_000404065.3 Pinus taeda | reverse complement strand
CCTACATAGATATAACCATTCTAATTAATGTAGCCTTCTTCTTACCCTGCAAGATCCTTTGTTCTACATTTTCATCTAAGCATTCAATGGACTTGTCATAACAATCTACTTTGGTCTTGTGAAGGTACAACCAATCCATACACAAAAGTATATTGTATAATGCTAGAGGAAGTACATTTAGATGGGTTGATGTAGGCATACAATTCAGCTCAAATTCACAAGCTCTTGCCCAATGGTGAACTCTCTTCTTAGTACCTATAATCAACTGCACTAACCAAGATTTTGCATGTACTTCTTTATTCAAACAACACTTATCCTCAAAGTTAGGATTAACATAACTATAATTAGATCTAGATTCAATCAAAATAGAAACATCTTGATCACAAATCTTACTGTCCATATCAATAATAGATGCACGGTGATCTGCATGCCTATTATCCAACGCTGCATAGATCCAAGGAATGCTCTACCCAACAACCCCAACTATCTATGCTTCCTGTGTACTTTAGGTCTAAGGCATAACAACATGATACGACAGGAAATACTTCTTGAGATGCTCCTTTCCACATATCCAATACTCCAATTGTCCCTTAACATCACCTTTATTTTGCTTCCCTCCAAGTTGTGACCCATGTCCTTGTCCAGCTAAATTAAAATTATTGTAAGGAACATAATTATCTTTCTCACCTACATCCTAGGGTCTTGTTCACTTTGGTGGCTACTTTCCCTTAGCTTTGTATTTCCCTTTCTAACCTTTTTGAGACTCTGTATTATGATTTGATTGCCCATAACAGTGTTTCAAATTTATGATGGGTTCCTCCAATGATCTAGGCTCATCAAACTCAATATTTTCTTTAAGCACTATTAGAAACCCACTAATGAATCTCTGAATATTCACTTTCTACTCCTTAAGATAATGCACATACCTCAACAAACCCAAGAATCTACTAGTATACACCTCATTATTCGTATACCTCATCTTCAATTCATATAACTCCTTTGCTCTGTAATTATAGTATCTCTTAGATAGATAATTCCTCTTGGAAAGTCTTTCAAACTACCTCTATGTCAACTCCTCTTACAAAATTCCTCTAACATTCTTCACATATTCCCACCAAACATTTTCTTTACCTTTAAGGCTGAACATAACTATTTTAGCTTTTATGTTCTCTGAATAATCATGCAATCTGAAAAAAAGTTATTTTTTCCAAGCAACCAAGATTCTACATCCTGTGACTTATTCATTTATCCATGAAATGTAGGTAACTTTTCTTTATTGAACTCATCTGAAAAATATCCCCTATCAAGCCTCCTGTAAGGATGGTAGCGATGATGTTATGAAATCACGCCACAAAAAGATGTAAAAGATAGATCAACGTATTGAAAATTAGCCTCTTCGAGGGGGCAACTTCCTTTACATTACACAAATGAATAATTATTGGATGATATAAATGAGAAGACCTCCTTTCTATATATAGGAGTCTAAGGGGTCCCAATACAAATAGAGCCTACATAACAATAATGTTGTAGGGGCACAACAATAACAATAGTGGGTTTCTATGGAGCATAATAATAACAACATGGGGACTATATGGGCATAATAATACATTAAGGGGGTTTCCCTAATAATAATAAGGGGTTACACTAATAGTATAGGGATCTAACATGCCCCTCTCCTTCAAAAAGTGTTGTCCTAAATGCTTGAGTAGTTTTGGATGCTTCTGTATAAAATTCTCATCCTCCCATGTGGAATCTTCAGTGGGTAAGTTCTTCCCCTTAATGAGATACTATAAAATTGATCGATTTCATAGCTATTGATTTCTTGTTTTTGTGATTGCTTCTGGTTCTAATATGATTTTTCCTTCCTTGTAAAGTTCTGGCAATATTGTTTGAACCGGGGTTTTCTCACCTATAACCTTCTTTAAACATGAAACATGGAAAACTAGGTGCACTCGAGAAGATGCAGGAAGCTCGAATTTGTATGCCAGAGTACCAATCTTTTGTAACACCTTGTACGGACCATAATAATTTGGTGATAATTATTATCCTTTGTAGCTTTCTTGAGGGACATTTGTTTGTATTATTGTAGTCATAGAAATACCTAGTCACCTACATCAAAAATTGTTTCGCTGTGATGTTGATCTGCTTGTTGTTTCATTCTATTTTGCACCAAAGTGAGGTTATCCTTTAAGATTTTGAGAACTTGTTGTTGCTTGATGTCATCTTCCACTGCTTGAACTTTAGAATTTTGTTTTAAGTATGATGTGATGGACAGTGGATGATATCCATAAAGTGCCTTAAATGGGGTCATTTTTGCTGCAGTATGGAAGGAAGTGTTATACCACGATTTAGCCAGAGGCAAACACTTGACCCATTGTGTTTGTTTATCAGGTATAAAGAAACGAAGATATCCTTCCAAACATTTGTTCACTTTCTCAGTTTTCCATCAGATTGAGGATGATAAGATGAGCTATAAGCTAACTGAGTGCCCAAATATTCCACCTTTTGTACTACAAAGAAACATTTGGAGCTTTTTCCATATAATTGTTTATCCTCCAATAGTTTGAGCACCCTGTCAACATGTTGAACATGGTCCTTCCAAGACTTGTTGTAGATTAGAATATCATCAAAAAATACTAAGAAAATTATTCTAAGAAAGTGTTTGAAAATGGAATTCATCAAACCTTGAAATGTATAAGGTGCATTAGTAAGGCCAAAAGGAATGACCAAAAATTCATAATGATGCTCATGAGTTCTAAATGTCATTTTTGGATTGTCTTTAGCCTTCATTTTGATTTGATGATATCATGAATGTAGATCCAACTTGGTGAAGTGAATTAATCCATGTAATTCATCAAATAATTCATCAATGCCAGGAATGGGAAATTTATTTTTAATAGTAAGCTTTTTGATCTCCCTAGAATCCGGACACATGTACCATGATCTATTGTTTTTGTGTACCAATACCACTAGAGCAAAGAAAGAACTTTGACTAGGTTGAATTATACCAACCTCTAGCATTTCTACAACCATACATTCAATTTCACTCTTTTGGGCATATGGATATCTGTAATGCCTGATGTTTAGGGTAATACTTACTGGAATCAAATGAATAGCATGATCATGATCACGAATAGGTGGGTGGCCTTTGGGAGTCTCAAATACCTCGGAATGATTGCCCAATTTTTTTTTGAGATCTAGAGTAAAAGTTGATTTCGATGTGGGAAACTCTAGTGAACATAATTGTGCAATTACTCCCTGTTGTTCTTTCTTTACAAGATTTTTCATGATATTAGAGCTGATTATATTTCCTGGTTTCCCTGTGATACCCCTTAAATCAACTTCCTTTCCTTCCCAAATTTTTTTCCAGAAAAGTTCTTGAAAATTAAAATCTATCGTACCAAAACATTGTAGCCATTGGACGCCTAGTACAACATCTACACCACCCATTAGAATGGAAAGAATTGGCTTATTCAAGACATATTATCCCATGGATAGCTTGCTATTATGGAACTTTCCAGAGAAATTTATGGTTCCTCCATTTGCAACCATTACTTGACACTTTGGTGATGGATATAGGAAGCAATTCAATTCCTTGGCTATGTTACAATGAATAAAATTATGGGCACTACCCGAATCAGTCAAGACTATTCCATTTTTCTTCTTGATATGCCCTTCTATCTTGAGAGTTTGAGGAGTGGTAATTCCTATTAATGCAGTACAAGATATGGTCATATTCATTTCTTCTTTCTCTGGGATTGATTCCTAGTGTCTATCCTCTTCCTTTGATATTTCTTGTTACTTTTATTGCTCCTCTTCCCCATCTATGTAAACTAATTTCTTCTCAACACACTTATGATATTTAGTGTATTTTCTATCACAATTGTAATAAAGCCCTTTTGCTATTTTTTCTTCCAATTGTTGTGGTGTCAACATTGTAGGTGGTGAAAGGCTAGGAGCAACAACACTTCCATATTTATAGTTATGAGTGATAGGCTTCCTTGTTGCCATAATTTTTCTTTCAATTTTTCATGCCAACCTGTATGCCTTCTCTAATGAATCAGGTTCCCAAAGATGAACCTCATTTTGGATGTTATCATTTAAAGTCCTTGTCAAGAGTTTAATCCTATCCTTCTCTGGAATATCATTTACACTTATATTCAATTTTTGGAAGTCATCAATGTGCTATGCCATTGAACCCTTTTGTTTGAGATTTATCAATTGGCTAAAGAAGGTGTTGCTCTGTGTATCCTCATAATGAGCTATCATTTCCTCCATGAAAATTAACTAGGTGACAAGTTGTTTACGAGAAAAAACCCCTCTATACCATACAAACTAATTTGGTTCTAAATATAAAGATGCAGTACGTACCTCTTGTGGTAGTTGCACATCATGTAGATCAAAATATTGCTCCATCTATATTATCCAAGTTACTGGATCCTTGCCATCAAATTTCCTCATATATATATTTGGAATATGGCGGGTCTTCAATTCAATGTTAGATTCTATGAAATCATGATTAACATTTATTTTTTCTCATCATGAGTTTCCTCTACTACCTTTTGATCATTAGGGGGCATTTCTTGTAGCAGCTTTGTCCCACCTTCCTTCAAACCTTCCATGTATTTCTTCAAATATTCCATGCCTTTATTAAAACCTGCTTCCATACCATCGATATTAGCTTCCATGGCACATATAAAACTATTTATCTTAGCTTCAATCACATTATTGAAATCATCTATCCAACTTTGCTTACTAGGTGTTTCTATTTTCTTGATTCAAGTCATTATGTTTCTTCCTTTTAGGAGCTCGATATTTAAATGAATTTAGCTCTATAATTTCATATATTCAAGTTCTACAATTTATGCCCTTGGTAGCCCTCTGAGTCCTCTTTCTAACGCCACCAGTCTGATAAATATTGTATTCTTCAATAAAGAATATGCCAAATCTCCTACAATGACCTGATTATAGACTTGTTTAGTATAGTGAAATTGTACGACCTGCCACGTGTCACTATTTCGACCTTTAGATCTGGAATCGATACATAGAAAACTACAGTCCATCCTATTTTTTTTAACTTCTTATGAAATTTCAATCCAATGCTCAGAGCAAAAGTTATGATGATTTTCCCAAGGTCACATGTTTAAGATGTAAATCAGGAGCTTGCAAAAAATCTAACTTCCTTGGATCATATCTCCAAACGTATAGCGAATCAAGATGTGAAATTCAGGCATGCACTTCGTCATGATTTCGGCTCAAATTGGTTTTAATTTCATCGTTAGAAACTTCGTATAAAAATAAATATAGTGAAAATTCCACGATGACCTGTTTGTGATGGAATTTTCGAGCTTGCAAAAACCCTAACTTCCGCAGATCATATCTCACAAAATATAGTGATAACAAATCTGAAATTCAGACTCAAATTTTAGAACGATTTCAAATCAAAGGGGTTTTGTTTTTTATTTTCTGAAACTTCATAGAGAAAGAGTTATAGTGAAACTTCCATGATGCCTTCTTTGGAGCAGTGAAACCCTAGATTCCAATGCTCTCATACCAAATGTTATGAAACCAGCTCACAAAAAGATAGAAAAGATAGATCAACGACTTCAAAATCAACATATTTGAGGGGGAAACCTCCTTTAAATTAGACAAATGAATAATTCCTGGATGATACTAATGACAAGGCCTCCTTTCTATATATAGGAGTCTAAGGGGTCCTAATACAATCAGAGCCTACATAACAATAATATTGTAGGGGCACAACAATAACAATAGTGGGCTTCTATGGAGCATAATAATAACAACATGGGGACTATATGGGAACAATAATACATTAAGGGTGTTGCACTAATAACAATAACACTAGTATTATAGGGACGTGACATGCCCCTCTCCTTCAAAATGTGTTGTACTCAATGCTTGAGTAGTTCTGGATGCTTCTGTATAAAATTCTCATCCTCCCATGTGGAATATTTAGTGGGTAAGTTCTTCCACTTAATGGGATACTCGAAAATTGATCAATTCCATAGCTGTTGATTCCTTGTTTTTATAACTCCTTCTAGTTCCAATATGATTTTTCCTTCCTTGTAAAGATCTGAAAATATTGTTTGGACTGAGGTTTTCTCACCTATAACCTTCTTTAAGCATGAAACATGGAAAACTAGGTGCACAGAGATGATGCAAGAAGCTCCAATCGGTATGCTAGATTACCAATCTTTTGTAACACCTTGTACGAACCATAATAATCTGGTGATATTTATTATCGTTCTTAGCTTGCTTGAGGGACATTTGCTTCTATGGTTTTAGTCATAGAAATACCTAGTCACCTACATCAAAAAAAATTCGCAGTGATGTTGATCTGCTTGTTGTTTCATTCTATTCTGCACCAAAGTGAGGTTATCCTTTTAGTTTTTGAGAACTTGTTGTTGATGCTCGATGTGATCTTCCACTACTTGAACCTTAGAATTTTATTTTAAATATGATGTGATGGATGGTGGATGATATCCATAAAGTGCCTTAAATGGGGTCATTTTTGCTGCAGTATGGAAGGAAGTGTTATACCACCATTCAGCCAGAGGAAACCACTTGACCCATTGTGTTTGTTTATTAGGTACAAAGAAACGAAGATATCCTTCCAAACATTTGTTCACTTTCTGAGTTTTCCATTAGATTGAGGATGATAAGATGAGCTATGAGCTAGCTGAGTGCCCAAATATTCCACCTCTCGTACTCCAAAGAAACATTTGGAGCTTTTTCCATATAATTTTTTATCCCCCAATAGTTTGAGCACCCTATCAACATGTTGAACATGATCCTTCCAAGACTTGTTGTAGATTAGTATATCATCAAAAAATACTAGCAAAATTTTTCTAAGAAAGTGTTTGAAAATGGAATTCATCAAACCTTGAAGTGTAGAAGGTGCATTAGTAAGGCCAAAAGAAATGACCAAAAATTCATAATCACCCTCATGAGTTCTAAATGTTGTTTTTGGAATGTCTTAAGTCTTCACTATGATTTGATGATATCCTGAATGAAGATTCAGCTTGGTGAAGTGAATTGCTCCATGTAATTCATCAAATAACTCATCAATGATAGGAATGGGAAATTTATCTTTAATAGTAAGCTTTTTGATCTCCCTATAATCCAGACACATGCACCATGATCCATCCTTCTTGTGTACAATGCCACTATAGCAGAGAAAGAACTTTGACTAGGTTGAATTATACCAACCTCTAACATTTCTGCAACCATACGTTCAATTTCACCCTTTTGGGCATATGGATATTTGTAATGCCTGATGTTTAGGGGAACACTTCTTGGAATCAAATGAATAGCATGATCATCATCATGGATAGGTAGGAGGCCTTTGGGAGTCTCAAATACCATGGAATGATTGTCCAAAATGTTTTGGAGATCAATAGAAATAGATGATTTCGATTTGGGAACCTCTAGTGAAAATAATTGTGCAATTACTCCCCATTGTTCTTTCTTTGGAAGTTTTGTCATGATATTAGAGTTGATTATTTTTCTTGGTTTCCCTGTGATACCCCTTAATTCAACTTCCTTTCCTTCCCAAAAAAATTTCTAGAAAATTTCTTGAAAATTAAAATCTATTGTACTGAAATATTGTAGCCATTGGACTCCTAGTACAACAACTGCATCACCCATTGGAATGGAAAGCATTGGATTATTCAAGACATATTCTCCCATGGATAGCTTTCTATTATGGCTTTTTCTGGAGAAATTTATGGTTCCTCCATTTGCAACCATTACTTGACACTCTGGTGATGGATATAGGAAGCAATTCAATTCCTTGGATATCTTACAATGATTAAAATTATGGGTAATACCCGAATCACTCAATATTATTACCTTTTTCTTCTTGATATGCCCTTCTATCTTGAGAGTTTGAGGAGTGGTAATTCCTGTCAATGCATTACAAAATATGGTCATATTCATTTCTTCTTTCTCTGGAATTGATTCCTAGTGTGTATCCTCTTCTTTTGACATTTCTTGTTCTTTTTATTGCTCCTCTTCCCCATCTATGTAAATTAATTTCTTCTCAACACACTTATGATCTTTAGTGTGTTTTCTATCACAATTGTAACAAATCCCTTTTGTTATTTTTTCTTCCAATTGTTGTGATGTCAAACTTGTAGGTTTTGAAAGGCTAGGAGCAACAACATTTCCATATTTATAGTTATGACTAGTAGGCTTCCTTGTTGCCATAATTTTGCTTTCAATTTTTCTTTCCAACCTATATGCCTTCTCCAATGAATTAGGTTCCCAAAGCTAAACCTCATGTTGTATGTTATCATTTAAAGTCCCTATGAAGAGTTCAATCCTATCCTTCTCTGGAATATCATTTACCCTTATATTGAATTTTTGGAAGTCATCAGCATGTTATGCCATTGAACCCTTTTGTTTGAGATTTATCAATTGGCTAAAGAAGGTGTTGCTCTTTGTATCCTCATAATGTGCTATCATTTCCTCCGTGAAAATTGATTAGGTGACAAGTTATTTAGAGAACAAATTCCTCTATACCATACAAATTGATTTGGTTCTAAATATAAAGATGCAATACGCACCCCTTGTGGGAGTTGCACATCATGTAGATCAAAATATTGCTTCATCTGTATTATCCAAGTTATTAGATCCTTGTCATCAAATTTCCTCATATATATATTTGGAATATGGTGGGTCTTTAATCCAATGTTAGATTCTATGAAATCATGATTAACATTTATTATTTTCTCATCTTGATTTTCCTCTACTACCTTTTCGTCATTAGGAGGCCTTTCTTGTAGCAGCTTTGTCCCACCTTCCTTCAAAACTTCCATGTATTTCTTCAAATATTCCATGACTTTCTTCAAATCTACTTCCATACCATCGATATTAGCTTCCACGACACATATAAAATTATTTATCTTAGCTTCAATCACATTATTCAAATCATCTATCCAATTTTGCTTACTAGATGTTTCTATTTTCTTGATTCGAGTCATTATTTTTCTTCCTTTTAAGGGCTCGATATTTAAATGAATTTAACTCTATAATTTCATATCTTCAAGTCCTACAATTTATTCCTTTGGTAGTCATTTGATTCCTCTTTCTAACCCCACTAGTTTTATCAATATTGGATTCTTCAATAAAGAGTTATGCCAAATCTTCTACAATGACCTAATTATAGACTTGTTTAGTAGAGTTAAATTGTATGACCTACCATGGGTCACTATTTCGACCTTCAAACCTGAAATCGATACTGTCCTATTTTTTTATCTTCTTATGAAAGTTCAATCCAATGCTCAAAGTGAAAGTTATGATGATTTTCAAAAGGTCGCATGTTTAAGATGTAATTCGGGAACTTGCAAAAACTCTAGCTTCCTTGGATCATGTCTTCGAACATATAGCGAACCAATATCTAAAATTTGAGTGTGTCTTCATCATGATTTTGGCTCAAATGGTTTTTAATTTTAGAGTCAGAATCTTCGTCGAAAAATAATTATAGCGAAAAGTCGACGATGACCTATTTGTGATGGAATTCTCGAGCTTGGAAAAACCTTAATTTCCTCAAATCATACCTTAAAAAATATAGCAATACCAGATCTAAAATTTGGACTTGAGGTTTAGAATGATTTCGAATCAAATGGGTTTTTTTTTTATCTTCTGAAATTTCATAGAGAAAAAGTTATAGTGAAACTTCCATGTTGCCCTGTTTGGAGCAGCGAAAGCCTGGAATCCAATGCTCTCATACCAAATGTTATGAAACTAGCTCACAAAAAGATAGAAAATGTAGAAATTTTGAATAATTTAACACATATTCAACAAAGATTATCCTGATCATGTACTATTGCGGAAAACATACACAATACATAAGCTCCTCTACGTTGATCATCAATATAGCAGCATCAATAACAATAAAACATCAAGAGCATTCACACATTAACACAGTATGTATCCCGGGGAAAGCATCTCGCTAAAAACCCCAACTATCTGTATATTAATGATTGAGTCATGTAACATTACAAAGTACAATGCTTATCACAAGCAATCCAGTACCAGCTCCACCTGTTACACACAATACAGCTCAGATCTGAATCAATCACTGGCTCAAAATCTCTTCCGCTGCTTGCCTGCCTCCGCTGCTCAATACCTGCACAAGAACCGGTGATAATACCAAGGCAGCCACGTCTTTCCTTGGCTAAATCACGTGAGAACAAGCTAAAATATGTGCAAACTCATTGGCATACTCAATCCCCTGATTTGTGCAAGATCTGGTGCACAACTATAGTCACAACTGATAGCAATCTGATTCTCTAACACCCGTCCCTGCTGAACTGAACATGCACTGACATGCAACTGAGTTAACTGATGTATTCATTAGTTGTATTATGAGTTAATAACTTGTGAATTAATTAATAACTAATTCACCCAACTCAACTCTAGTCTATTCGCCAGTTAGACTAAATACAACCAGTTTAACAAAGCTAAACTGAACACAACTCCATCAACTGCACCTCCAGTCCACTAAACTCAACTCACTTGAGTTCTAACTGAAGTCATGCATTCAAATATTCAACTAACCCATAAGGACCACGTATTTCCTTCATGCAATTGCATGTGCCACATCCGTAGCTCGAACTGAAGTGCTCCAAGAGAATACGATTAAGTTTATAGTCCAAATATTATTGTGAGATAATAATATTTGA
>APFE030674587.1:0-16481 GCA_000404065.3 Pinus taeda | reverse complement strand
TTCTTTCTTAACCTTAACACCTTCCAAGAGAAGTCTAAGGGTCTTGAACTTGGACAAAAAATCTTCAATGCAAGAAATATTATTGGGGTCCAATGTAAGCAATTCATTTTCAAGTTGATGGGCTCTAAGTTCATTTTTTATTTCAAAAACTTTAGTAATATGTTTCATTGCTTCATCAGGAGTATCAAGTTCTGTAATATGGAATCTAAGATCTGGAGAAATAGGCATGCCTATCAACCCACGTGCTTGATCTTGCCTATTTTCCCATTTAGCTACCTTATCTTCATCTTCTGATTTGGTTTCTTGGCCTATGGCTATTCTGTAAAGACCTTTACTTCTAAGTAAATCCACAATGTAGGACCACCATTGGAAGTAGTTGGTGCTATCAAGAATAACTTGTCATGGACTTTCCACTTCAACAGAAACTGAAGCTATATATGCTGAAACTAGTGTTCCAATGGAAAGATCTCGAAAAATTAGGCTGGTTCAAAAAAAACGGCTCTGAAAACAGCTTCTGGATGAAGAAGTTATGGCTTTTTGAAAAAAAGTTGATGAAGATGCTGACGAAGTGCGGAGACTTGAACTCAAAACCTCTACTCTCATAAATTAGCTTTGGACCAAGTGAGCTAAACTAAAAGTTTAGTAATTTTTGGAAAAGAGGAAGGGTTTTTTTTTTTTTTTAACTGAAGCTTTGGGTTGCGTGTTTACTTGAGAAAGCTCTTTTTCCCTACAAAACAAAAAACACAAAACCCAACACAGACATACAACAAAAACAAACCTTACGCCTTGAAGTTAGCTTTACTCGGAAACTAAATATTTTCCTCAATGTTTCTGATTTTCTGAGATCACACTAAGGCACAGCGGAAAAGAACATACGCATGAGAAAAATCCTTCCTCTTTGTTTCTGATTTGCCCAAATCGCACAGAGTCGCAGGGCAAAGAGCATACACAGAAATGAAAGGTATAGATCCAGTAATAAAAAAAGAATCTAAATAAATTGAAATAATAAACAGAGAGAAAGTAACTAGAAACTGCAAATAAACACTGTATACCTCCAAATCTTAAAAATGACGTAGCTAGGGCTACCAGAAACCTTTTCGCATGAAACAAAAGGGGTTCTTCACTGGAACAGATGCTCCTAACACAATAGAGTAGTCCTCCTGGCCCGAAAGTTGTCAAAAATAGTAGATCTAGGAAATGGCAGTCGGATGCAGCTCTACCGGCTTCATATTTGGATCACCAACAGACGCAGCCCTCAAATAGCTCTGATACCATGTAGGAATATACAGAGTAAGTTCCTAAGATAGAACACCAAAGGACACCGCTCAAAAACAGATCATAAATCAATACACCAGTTTTTTGACGTGGTTAAAACCCTCAAAGAGGGAAACAGTCCATAGCCTGAGCCAATGCGACCACTTCAGGCAATTTATTAATAAAAGAATGAAATTTTACATAAGCTTCTCTCATGAACAGTTAACCTACAAATGACCCTCCATGCTCTTTAAATAGAGATCCATGGACCAATCGGGTGTTAAGCCATAGATCAAGTGTCGGTAATACCGAGGAGAGAATGAACCATTGGATCACTACATATTGTGACCATCGGATTGTAAGTTACAAAAGTACATAGCAAAGAAACACACTTTACCTAACTCTACACTAGACCAAGTTATACTTAACTATTTCTTATGTGTCGGAATATCCTAACAAAATTCAATAGATTCAAAGTGTGGAATGAGCTCTTTGACTTTTGACATAATTTTGGAGAGAGAAAATAGTGTTTGTAGCTTCCCTTTCTCACTTGTTCGATGAAAAGTGAAAATTTTCCAAAGATAAAGACATTCTTAATCTCTAGAGCCTAAAGCTTGATCAATCCTTGATATAGAGTAAACTCCTCTACTTGATTATTTGTCACCATTTATAATCCATGTGCATAGTCTAATTCTAGAATTCCTTCAAGGTCATAAATAATTACCCCTCGCCCCCACTGTGGAGTGCTAAAGAAGGTATGTTTTGGTGATTACTTTAGCTTCTTTTCGTTAAAACCTACAAACCTTTGGCATCATGAACTAGGCAGATAACAAGGAATTGTGACAAAATCTGTAAGATTAATATGCAAAATGAAAGCACTGACAATTGTCATTTTCTTGTGCAGGAAGAAGGAAAAACGAAAGCTTGTCATTCCAAAGGAAAGGACGAAGCCAGATTAACTGTTGTCCCTTTGGTAGGGAACCGCACGCAAATAAGGCAAACCAAATCAAAGCGTATCAGCCAAGGAAAGGAGATGGAGATATCAGCTCAGCACAAGAAAGTAAAGAAATAGTTGCGAGCTAACGGTTTGGCGAATCCCTCAGGATCCTGTGATCCTGAGGGATCGCTATTTAACTATTTTTCATACCTGGATATCTCCGCCTTTGCAAATGTAAAAGGGGTCAGCACTGTTAGCCTGGGGATGGGTTATGTTTTTATGTAATTTCTCTTAAAATTGAGACTTTGATCATCGACTCTCGTTGAGAAGCAATCTACTGTAATTCTAGTTTATGCATTAATACAAACTTGGTTTCTATTTCATTTGTGATTCTGGAATAACTTCAAGCTGTGTACCCCTGGAGGCTAAGGGCCTGGCCCTGGAGGAACACTTGCTCCTGTACTATTACTTTTGGTTTATGTGTGGCTTTGCTTATCAACTTTATTCAGTAATCTGATATGTTCTATTATTTTTACTCCACAGCTCTGTTACAGTTGATTTGTTAAGTGATATCATTTCTTGAGATAGAAATATCATAACTCTACAACGCATTGCTATTTCTTTAAATACTGATATTGCTGGTCTTTACAGAATATTGATGTTGTTCCATTATAGAGTATATGTGTTGTGCACTCATCCTTTGGTATGACTAAATTCAGCTTAGAAATTATATTTCCTTACGATTGATTAAATCGATGGACATTGTTGTTCCATTCTGAAATACAGTTGTATTATCTATAACTAAGATTTGCAATTGAATTACCAAGATCATATTACTATTGAGGTGTGTCATGTGTTAAGTTATTTTTTTATTTTCAACGTTGTTTCGTATTCCATTGCTAATCAGTGCTGTTCTATTTTTGCATGTTGTTCGATTCATTCTTAGAGACAGGGGATTTCCATTTGATTTCCGTAGGATATGATTGATTGCATTTGATTTTGTAGACTAAGGCGTTGATGCTTCTTAAACTTAATTGCCATTACAGTTCTCGATTTGTTGTTCCATTTCTTAGTTGATGTTCTATTTCATATTTGTTATTTCATTTCCTGTTATTTGCGTCATTGATTGCTTTGGAGTGAAGAACGGCCTGAGACTGTAGTGGGCATTGACATTTACTGTCCGGTCCCCAGATCGATGATCTATTCCCTGATTACTTTAGACACCAGTTTCTAAAGGGATGAGTTATTGTTACTGCACCCTTGACTGATATATTGCTTAGTTTTCCGAGTGAATGATTTAGGCTTCAAGATCTTTTGCTGTAAGTAGATTTTCTTTCCAGCATCCGTTTACTCTTGTATTTTCTTAAGCTCTATACTACTAGCATTACTCTGGCAAGTGTGAGCCTCAGACTGAGACACTCTTTGAAATAACAAAACATTCCTGGATTGACAAATTAATGTGAGGTAATTAGAGGTGAAAGAGACCCTTCTTACGACTCCACACCCACCACTCCCACATGTTATGTTTTATAGTTATATTTAATCATAGTTATGATTATTTGGTTCATTATAAATGACCATCTCACATGTTCATAAACATTGTTCCCAAATTGCTCATCAATAGCCATTTTGGCCATCTAATTTGGTTAAAATTTCATTTGCATATCAAAACATAGTTAATCACATTAGATACATTTAAATATAGAGTTAAAAAAGTCAAAATGACAAATGGAGGTTGTTTTCCAAATTCCAACACTCAAAAAAACTCAATGTGTAGTGTTCTATGGTGGAGATGGAAATAGTTAGAGAATCTTGGCACATTGCACTTTGAAGTAGAATATTAATGTGGAAGACAATTCTAACATAAGGAGATGTGAGGGTGATAAAATCGATTGCAACATTTCATAACAAGATGATGTGAAAATTTTGATGGTATTTGTGTGTTAATTTTAAAATGAGATTTGTCTGTTAATTTTTAAAATGAGAATATATATATATATATATATATATATCCCTTAATGACCACAATGTAAAAAATAAATTTTTACTTAATATATTTAGGCTACTACTTTAAATAAACTCATATACATCTCCATAGGAAATTAACATAGATTCCTAGAAAGAGTGAGGTAAATGCAATAAGAGTACGAAGGAGGATATACAACTCGGTACAAATGAAATATGTAACAAAACGCAATGCTAACTACTAAACCTCTATTTTTGTAGCACCTTCCTCCCTCATCTACCCAAGTAACCATGCCAATCAGGTAAACATGCGACGAGAGGCTACTATGATTGGATTCAACCTCCTATGTGATATTAAGGAAGTGGAATCGACAGAACGCATCAACCAACCTATCCACATCAACAACAGAACCCTTGGGAAACATGTCAACCACTCAGACATCCTATCTTTGGGTCCCACTCATGTCCTGGACATCTTAAGCCTCAATCGCTCTCATGCTATAGGCATGAGAGCATTCAGAAACCCAAAGTCACTCTCATAGGCTTTCCTGCCAACGTCCAGAGACCCTGTAGGTTTTAACCTCGTACAGAAATTACCTTCATATTAATTCTAAAAATAGAAAATCAACAATAGCAAGAGCATAAAACATAAAGTAGATATACACAGAAATTTTCCCCTGGATCCCAAACCCAGGACTACCAAATTGATTTTTCATTATATTCCTTTCAATGTTACAATACCTATATATACATGTTGAAGCATCCATTAACCCTATATTAGAACATAACCATAGTTCCCTTAACCGGATCTACAAAATACCATGGAAAAAAAACCATCATGTCCAAAACCATGTGCAAAATCCATGCACAAAACCATAGGTAGGTTTGGCCACCTAATAGAGGGTCCAAAAAAAATTCTAGGGGCATTGCCCTAAACCTCTTGCAAGGGGGCTATTGCCCCCATGCATACCCCCCGACAAGGGGGGAAGCAGCCCCCCCTGTGACCCACCTGTTACGCCCAGCGCAACTTACAAGGGAGTCTACCACGTGTGGGGTAGTCATGGAAAGAATATAACACATGCCCAACATTCTCCCACTTGTTGTTTTCTTTCCATAGGATAGCTAGTCATTGATCCAACCCTGCAACGCCCATTTTTTCTCTACACCAAGAGAACTTCTCAGTGCTCATAGACTTTGTCAATACATCTGCAGTATTATTCAAAGTATCCACCTTTACCAGAAAACATTTTTATCCTCAACCATATCCCTCACAAAGTGATATTGAACATCAATGTGTTTTGGCTTTGAATGATAATCAGGGTCCTTTTCCAAGAAAATTACACTTTGGCTATCACAGTTTATCCTTATAGCTCATTGTACTAACCCCATACTTGAACACAATCTCTACAACCAAACTTCTTCCTTGCTTGCATGAGTGGATGCCATGTATTCTACCTCTATAGTTGAAAGTGCCACTAAAGACTATCTCTTACTCATCCAACTGACTGCACCTCCAAATAGGTTAAACACATACCCACTTGTAGATCTTCTTGGATCTAGATATCTAGCCTAGTTTGCATCAACAAAGCCACGGATGTCCAAAACTATGTCCAATCCTGGTCTTCCTTGGTAGCACAAACCATAATCACTAGTGCCACACAAATACCTGAAAACCCACTTCATTGTTGTCCAATGCTCCTTCCCTGGTTTTGACATAAACCTGTTTAATCCTCCCACTAAATGTGTAATGTTTGGTCTACTACACACCATTGCATACAGTGGGCTATCAACTGCACTTGCATATGGAACATGAGACATGTCCTCTTCCTCTTCTTGTGTCTTGGGACACTGTTCAGCAGAAAACTTTACAACTATAGGAATAGGAACCTTCACCGGTTTACTATCCTTCATATTAAACCTCTGCAATATTGTCTCAACATACTTCCTCTGGTTTAACAAGAGCTTCCTCTTTTCCCAATCTCGTTTAATTTCCATGCCCAAAATATAGATCACAACACCAAGATCTTTCATGTCAAATTTGGAGGACAATTGGGTCTTCAATTCTTGGGTAATTTCTTTGTCATTTTCAACCAGCAACATATCATCCACATATAAGACCAAATAAATAACACGGTCACCAATTAATTTAAAATACACACAGTGATCTACTTTGCTTCTGGTGAAGTCAAGTCCCCATATAAATGTATCAAGTTTCTGATACCACATCCTTGGTGACTATTTTATCCCATAAAGAGACTTTTTTAACTTGCATACTAGTTCTTTCTTACCCTTCACCGCAAAGCCTTCAAGTTGTTTCAGTAAATCTTTTATTTCAGACCCCCATGAATAAGTGTTGTCTTCACATCCATCTGTTCTACCTCAAAATCAAAAGCAACGACAACAGATAAAAATAATCTAATAGAAGTTACCTTGGCAACAGGAGAAACAATATCACCAAAATCAATTCTAGGCACGTGGGAATAACCTTTTGCTACCAACCAAGCTTTGTATTTCTCCACCTTGCCTTATGCATTCATCTTCTTCTTAAACACCCATTTTCTACCAATTGGTTTCCTTCCAGTCAACAACTCCACCAGATCCCAAGCCTCATTTTTGTGCAAAGATGTCATTTCATCAACCATGGCCTATTTCTAGAGTTTTCCATCCTCTAAAACTAATGCTTCCCTCACAGCTATGGGATCATCATCAGTGATAGATAAAGAAAAAATTGAACAGAAAGCAGATGGATTATACCTTTTTGGTTGCCTTCTTTCTCGAACTGATCTTCTCACAACTGGTGTTTGTGGCTCTCCATATTCTGATTCCTCTTTTTTTTTAGAGTCTGATTCTTCCTCCTTTAGCTCAAAATTTATCTTCTTAGGTTCCTTTGGTAGGACTTAATGTTTAATAACATATTTCACCTCTCTAAACACCACATCTCAGTTGTACAAAACCTTCCTTGTTTCTGGGTTCCAAACCTTATAACCTTTAAAACCATCCTTATACCTAATAAATATGCACCTTTTAGATTTACTATCCAACTTTGTTCTTTTCTCCTTTGGAACATGTACATATGCATCACATCCAAATACCCTCAAATGTGCAATAGAAGTTTTCTTACCAGTCCATACCTCTTGTGGAGTCTTATTGCCCAATACTGATGAAGGTGAGATGTTGACTAGGTAACATGTAGTCTCCATCGCCTCTGCCCAGACTTCTTGTCCTAACCCGACACCACTAAGAATGCTTCTTGCCTTTTCCACCAATGTCATGTTCATTATTTCTGCAACTCCATTTTGCTGAGGTGTGTATGGAGTAGTCTTCTGTCGTGCTATACCATACTTGTTATAGAACTCTTCAAATTCCTTTTTGCAAAACTCTCCACCGTTATCTGTCCTCAACACATTTATCTTCTTCTCTGTCTGGTTTTCCACCAGAGCCTTAAATTATTTAAACCTTTCAAAGAATTCAGATTTCTTCCTAAGGAAATATATCCATGTATTCCTTGAGAAGTCATCTATAAATGATACATAGTACACAAACTTACCCAGTGATGGAACCGACACAAGTCCAAACACATCATTGTGCACAAGCTCTAATATTTGTTTCTCCCTCTTAGCACCAGAGGGGAAGCTCACCCAATTTTTCTTTCCATATACACAATTTTCACAAAAATCAAAATCCAGAGAGAAATTAGACATACCTTCTACCATACCATTACCATGAAGTATTTTAAGGCCCTTCTCTCCAATATGTTTAAGCCTTTGATGCCATAACATGGTCTTTTCTCTAGAGACCACTAGATTTTCTGCTCCACTTTCAGAAACCACAGAACTATTGCACCCATCAATAACAGTGCTACCCTGAAGCTTGTACAGAGTTTCAGTATGAATTCGCCACAGTAATACCAGTGCTCCCCAAACCATCTTGCAGGTATCTTTCTAAAACATTATTTTTACACCTACATCATCTAGCTTGCTTACAAAAATCATATTTCTCGCCAATGCAGGAATATGCAGAACACACGAAAGTATTCTAATCCTTCCACCTTACAACTTCAACTTGAATTTTCCGCGACCAACGATTCTAGCCTTCCTTCCATCCCCTAAGAAGACATCACCACCATCATATTTCTCATACTCGTAGAACCACTCTATAGGGAGTGAAGTGAAAGGATGCACCTGAGTGAATCAACCATGCCTCATGATCTACATGTGTACTTGAAGAAGAATCCAAGTACACATACCCACCTTCATCTGAGGTGGTTTTCACCTCTACAGAAGGAGCATCATCGGATCCCTTTCCTTTCTCAGGAGATTTAGATATACAGTCCCTTTTGAAGTGCCCTTCCTTTCCGTGTTTCCTTCACACCTTTACAGGTTTTCCTGGAGATTTAGATCTCCCTCTAGATTTAGATCTACTACTCGAGGAATTATTTTTGTTTATGTTCTGGGATTGTCCTCGTACAGACAAGGCATCACCATTCTGGCCCTCCATATTTTTCAATCTCATCTCCTCCGACAGCAAGGATGAGATTATTTCATCAAACAACAAGGCAGTTGCATTGCTACCTATTGTAACAACTAGAGTATCCCACAAATCTGGTAGTGAACACAGCAAATTGATGCACTTATCTTCATCTGAAATTTTAATATCAACAGATAATAACTGGCTCACCACAGTATTAAAGGCATTCAAATGTTCTAACACCGAGTCTCTATCTTTCATCCTCAGGTTATACATCTTTTTCCGTAGGAACAGATTATTCACCAAAGACTTAGAATGGTACAAAGTCCCTAACTTGTCCCAGAAAGCCTTCACTGAAGCTTCCCCTGATACATTCATCAATATTGAATCTGAGACACACCATCGTATTGTGCTCTTTGCCTTCCCATCCAACTTCGCCTGGCCTTCAGCTGGCATTTGCATTGGTTTAGTACCTTGATCTACCATGATCCATTATCTTTATCCACTAGCAAATCCTCCATCTTGAGTTTCCACAACTCAAAACTCCGACCACTAAATTTCTTGATCTCTATCTTTCCACTACTCACCATCTTCTTTCACCACAAGAATTGATCCTGTAGATCTCCCACGAAACAATGTCTACCACAGGCCCAAGTGAAACCCCTTTGCAGCAAAAGCGTCCCCTTGAAGCTGAAACAACTCTGATACCAAACGTAGGTTTTAACCCCGTACAGAAATTACTTACATATTAATTCTAAAAACAGAAAATAAACAATAATGAGAGCATAAAACATAAAATAGATATACACAGAAATTTTCCCCTGGAGCCCTAAACCAGGACTACTAGATTGATTTTTCATTATATTCCTTTCAATGTTACAATACATATATATACATGTTGAAGCATCCATAAACCCCAATCCATTAACCCTAGATTAGAACATAACCATAGTTCCCTTGAATGGATCTAAAAATTACCATGGACAAAAAACCATTATGCTCAAAACCATAGGTAGGTCCGCCCACCTAGGTCCAAAAAAAAATTCCTGGGGCACTGCCCCAGACCCCGTGGAGGGGAACTACTGCCCCCCCTGCACGTGGGATAGTCGTGGAAAGAATATAACACATGCCAAACATAGTAAATTTCTCAGTGTTATGCCAACAACCCTAGGATTTAAGCCACTTTTTTAGGCCCAGAGCCCATGTCACTAGCCAAAATGGAATGATAGCTTAAGATCAGTCAAAGAACAGGGAAACAATGATGCAAAAGCAATAAGGTTAATAAGACCTTAATCATACCCCTGCTAGCCATGCCAAACATTTTGTCAAACATATCATCAACATGTAACCTACATGTGTAAACAACAGAATTAAGTGTAGGGATCTCATACTTATCTGAGAATCGATATGGACCATTGTTCCCTCATGTCATTTGTTGCATTATCATCTATTAGGACATAGATACATTATCCATTCATTTACAAGAAAAAACATGTTGAGAGCCATACATAGTTTTTTTTTTCCCTTTGGAAAAAAAGTAATTTTCATTTATTGAGAAAATTACATATTGTATATGCAAAAGCATATGTTGTAAGAGGTGATCCCTGTCAAATAAGGTTCCAGAAAAAGATCTAATGTTGATGCCTTTTGTCCTCGCAGGGAGGCATCACTTTCTAATGTATTCTTCATACTGTTTTATCAAAAATGAATAACTGTAGCCATGTAACGTGTCCATAGGTCTTGCTGAAAATGAGAACATATGAATATTTAAAGATGGTAATTCAAAACAAAAAATATTAACATGATCTAAGCTCTCTGTGAGCTTTCTAAACATCTATGTCCATGAAAGGTCGATGGTAGAACTAGTAAAATTCCCCCTCTCTATGTTCTTGGATCGTCCGAGTGCCATATAGCATGTGTGCAGCTTCTTTGGATAATCTGTCAGCATCTGCATTTCATTCCCTGTAAATGTCATGACATGTAAATGTGTCAAACAAAGTGATAAGACGATGAGCCTCATCCAGAATATGTGTCAATGTGTATGCAGAACATCTAGTTTTTTTGTTTAGCCATTCACAAACAACTTTTGAGTCCCTAAAGAGTTGGAGGTCTCGACATTGGATTTCCAGTGCATATTGTATAAGGTATTTTGCAAAGGATAGTTCTGCAAAATTATTCGTACCCCCTCCTAGACCCATCTGAATGTGGAAGGAATGAGAAGTGGTGAGAAGAAGTATGGCCCCTCCCCTGCATCCTTCCTCTTAAGCGGAACCGTCAAAATAAGCCCAAGGCTTTGAATGATTTATGGATTCGGATACGATGGTTTGGGGTCGAGCCATCTCCTCATCATCTAGGATGAGGGAGTAGTCAAAAATGATACGGGATATAATGGAAGGCCAGTGCGGGGTGGAGTTCAAGAAAATGAGTTTATTGTGGGCGATCCATAGTTCCCAGCAGATGAGTAAAGGGAGGTTCCTAAGATTTTTTGGAGCAACACTTAACCACCAGGTTGTCTAGGTCTCATTCACAATCGCAACTCACCACCTTATCGGGGATGGAATCACAGCTGATATCAATTGCCAAAGGTCTTGAGTGGCCTGGCATTCAATAAATAGGTGTGAGGTGGATTCATTGTTACATTTGCATAGGTGGCACCAGAAAGGGCCGTGATGGGCTTGCTTGAGTAGGTTGTCCCCAGTGGGGATTTTGTTTTTGAGTATGGTCCACATAAGTAGTCTTCTCCTGGGGGGGCTTAAGCTTCCACAAATGCTTCCACCGTGACTCTAAGTCTTGTGGACGGTGTTCTTCAGCTAAGGCAAGGTATTCGTCCTTAGGGGTATATTTTCCAGCTTTTGAGAGTGCCCAAATGACTTCATCTTCTCCTTCGTCGATTCGGATGTGAGCCTCAGTGAGGGCCCTAATGAATTCATTCCACTGATGCATCCATTGATGGGGAATGTGCAATATCTGGGCTGATTTGCAGGCTTGTTGAAATAGGGTGGAGTGTTCAAGGTCCAATATGTGGCTGATATGGGTAATATTGATGTCTCTGAGAAAGGATCTAAGATCGTCTGGCAATCTGTGGGCATTCCAGCATCCAATCCATGGATCCACACCAATCCTCACATTCATTCCAGACTGTATTTTCCATGTGATGACGGCTCTAATGATGTCCAGGGATTCTATTACAACCTTCCTTATGATTGATACCCCTGAAAGGAGTCTTTGTGGTTGGCTTAACCAATCCATCAAGTTTGAGGGGGCAATGTATTTTGAAATGGCCACCCTTGTCCATAGAATGTTTGATGTAACAAGTTTCCACCCAACTTTCGCTGCTAGAGCAGTTGAGAAGTCCTCTAATTTCTTGATGCCCCATCCTCCCCATTTCTTGGGAAAATTTAGGGCCTCCCACTTGACCCATGCAAAAATTCTACCTGTTTTTTGTCCCTTCCAAAGGAATCTACAACATAAGGCCTGGATTCTTGAGAGTATACCCCGAGGGATCCATGCCAGAGACATCCAATAGACCGAGGTGGCCTCCAGGACAGTTTTGATGAGAATGAGTATGCCCGCCCTGGAAAGGTATTTGTAGTACCAAATATTAAGTCTTTTCTCCATCTTCGAAATAAGCCAAGTCCAATTTGCTATTTTATACCCTAATGGCTTCAGCTTGTAGCCCAAATATCTAAGTCCATCTTCCAATCTAAGAAGAGAGTACTGGAACCTTTGTAGCACATAATGGATTTCATATGAAGAACATCCAGCCTCTATAGGGGTCGACTTATTGCTATTTACATCCATACCAGTGGCTGTTTGGAATAGTGCGAATGTGTTCTTCATGATTGTCAAGTCCCCTATGCTTCCATTAAGAAATAGCAAGACATCATCCACAAACAGCAGATGAGTCAATGTGCACCCTTTCGTGATTTTTATCCCTTTTAGCCTACCCCTTCTGAACTCTTCTTTGAATAGCCTGCTGAGTCCTTCCATTATCAGGAGAAAAAGTGATGGAGATAGGGGGCAACCCTGTCTGACACCTCTTTCAGAATAAAAGAAAGGTGAAGTTGCTTCATTGATTAGCACACTGAATGTAATGTTAGTGATGCATCTCATGATCCATTTAATGAAATCAAAAGGGAACCCTAGGTGGTTAGAAGCATTATAATATACAACCAGTTTGCTCTATCAAAGGCTTTAGAGAGGTCTACCTTTAAGATCATACCTTTGATTTTCTTGCGGTGCAGAGAGTGCAAGACCTCCTAGGAAGTTCCCACTACCTCATGAATTTGTCGATCTTGTAGAAAGGAAAATTTCTCCGGTGATATATATTTGAATAATATGGGTTGCATTTGATTCGCTATGATCTTAGCCAAGATCTTATAGATACAATTGCATAATGATATAGGTCTATAGTCATCAAAGGTGGAAGGATTGTCAAATTTTGGAATGAAAGCGATAGTAGAGGTGAAGGATTCATGAATCTTGCCACTAGTTCTGGAGTGTTCAATAACCTTAAGGAGATTAGCCCCCAGGGTTTCAAAAAAGTCTAGATAGAACTCTATCGACCATTCGTCCGGCCCCGAATTCTTGTCCTTCTTAAACCATTTGAGGGTGGCTTCTAATTCACCTTTAGTAATTTCCTTAGTCAGTTCCCTGCCCGCCTCCGGATCCACAAATTGAGGAAATAATTGAGCTAATTGTATGATTTCAGCTAGATTTACACTTGGGGGAGCCTGTATATATGTTTAAAGTGTGAGGTCACCAAAGATGCCAGTTGAGAGAAGGTATTAATAATGTGGCCTTACTCATTTGAGAGCTGCCAGATGGTATTAATAGCTTTCCTGCCATTTGAAACTTATGATAGAACTTTGTATTTTCATCTCCCTCATGCAGCGAGATAGCCCTACTTCGCAGCCTCCATGCTTCTTCACGATCCATTAGGATTTTCCTCCTAGTGTCATATAGCTTAGTGAGTTTGAAAAAAGTTGTCGATCGATCTGTAGACCCCATCCGAGTTATTTTCAAACTCAACAATTTCCTTTTATGCATTCAATAGAGTTTGATCATCCTTTATTCTCTTGTTATGAGCCCAGACTTTGGAGAGCCTCTTCATCTTAATTAGTTTGTGGGTGAAACCCTCTATTATGTTCCCACCAGCATCTGGGGGATGCGTCTTCTAGAAATCCATAATCATACGCATATATGTGGGATCCTTTAACCAAAAGGAGCTAAATTTGAAAGGTCCCTTGGGTTTCCGAGGCCCCCCACTAATCTCCATGAATATAGATAGATGATCAAAGATTTCTCCTGATCCCACCCACTGTCTATGGAGAAGACCCAAGGTCTGGAGTCCTTCCTTTATGAGAAAATAGTCAAATCTTTGAGCAAGACAGTCCTCCCTGACTCTATTGTTCCTCTAGGTAGGTAAAATTTTGGCCGAGGATATTTCCAACAAGTTATGGGAATCCAAAAGGTTCTCAAAATAGGCAGATAAGGAATCCAGTTGAGCATGGTGTCCCCAGGATTTAGAGTGACCAATAGAAAAATTAAAATCCCCTCCCAAGATTAGGAATTCCTTCTGAAATACTTATGAGCTGATGAGATGGTCCCAGAAGGCGGGCCGATGGCATGGCCCATATACATTTATGACTCACACCTCTATACCTAGATTAAATGAGAATAGGTCTACCCCAATATTCCCATGTCCTCCCCAACGGAGACTAAGATTGATGGAGCACTCATTGTATCCCAGGGCATGTCCTCTAGATCTTCCATTAGCATCTTGGCCTATAAAGGTCCATCCAAGGAACATAGCGTCAAGGAGGTGAGTAATGGAATCTGATAGCCCCAAGTTTTCTTGAAGGAAGATGACATCGACGGGAGTGGTACGGATCAATCTACGAAGGGCTAGTTAGCCAAAGCTCTGTAATTGAAGGAGACAATATTCATGGGGGGAGGTCAAATGACGGGTTCGATGCTCTAAGTTCCCTGTGAATGGCGGATTGTCTGCCCAAGGCGATCTCGCCTCTAACTTGAATTTGTGCCTTTGAGAGGGAAGAGGGTTGTCCCCTAGGAAGCTTAGGAGGGAAAGGGGATAGTATGAGATCAAGGACGAAATGATCCAGGGCCTTTAACTTTTGCTTAGCCTTGGATTGTGTCTGATAACGCGGGGAGGGAGGCCCAGCCTCAGGTAGTGGTGTGATGTCAGGGGAGGATCCAGGAGAGATGGGGTGGTGTCAAAGAAGGTGTGAGCCGGGGTGAGAAAGGAGCATGCCAAAGGGGAAGGCAGGGGAGTGACACCGATTCCATTAATTTTACTGGCAGCAGGAATTTCATTTAAATCACCATATGTGAACAAATGAGAGGGATTAGGAGAAGTGGAATTCATACCCGAAGAAACCACTGCCTCAGTAGCTACCCTTGCCTTGGTGAGAGGAGGAGAGGGAGGTCGGAGAGGATACCTACTGCATTTCTTCGGGGTCCCCTAAGACTGGGCCATGTCAACTTGATATGGATCAGCTTGATTCCCTTCGTCTTTGCTGGGGGGCTGCTCCCCCTAATCCTGTATTGTTTTTTGAGGAATTGTCCGCCAAGATTCTCCATTTCCTTTCTTGCTATTGAGAGGGCAGTCCCTATAGAGATGCCCAACCTTGTGACATCTCTTGCATCTCAAGGGGACCCCTTCATAGTCCAAATTTTGTCTCTGAGAGAAATTCCACCATTGAGTCGTGATAAATTCCTGGAGCCCATCACTGGTATCGATGTGTACCAATATTCTTACATATTCCATCCTTCCTGTCAAGAGATAGGATTTATCATACTCTAAGTAAGTTCCCAGGAGTTCCCTATGTGCCTGAAGATGTCTTCTGACCAAAATTGTAAGGCAGACTAGGTAACCTGACTCAAAGAAGGCGTGCTCCAAGGTGTTCTCATTCTGGATCAAAAAGTGGAGTCCACCTGCGCAAGAGCAGTGATGCCTATTCAAGATTCCAAACCATTGAAAGTACCCAATTGGTGTGCTCTACCATGGAAAAGTGAAGTGCAAACCATCCTCTGAAAAAAAATTGGACAAATGGTGGTTCAGCCAAATGATGCCCCCAAACCTCCGTCACCCATTGCTTTGGCCTAGAGGTGTTGTAGGACTAGCCCCTCACTCTTCCTACCAACACGCAATTGGTTGTATCCATGGTCTCACTCCACTGAAATTCCTCATCTAAACACAGGAAAACCTCAAAAGCCTTTGGTTTCAAGACCCTCGATTTCTTTTCTTTTCGGGTTCCTTCATCAAGAGAGGTAGTCTAGGGGAAGCCCTAGGTAGGGTTAGACTCAGATGCAGGGACATCTAAATGGGGTTCAGATGGGAAGACTTCGGAGATGGGGGGAATCTCAGTAATATTTCCAGATGGGGGGGCCAAGGAGGGCAGCACAGGATGACTCAAAGCAAAGACGACAGGGTCGCTGGTGAGAGCTGCCGAAGGGACACAGGAGTCGGCAAAGGATGGGAAAGATGTGATATCCTTTGAAGAAATTCCAAGGCTAGGTTCTAGGGATTGATCCATAAATTTTAGGGTAGATGGTGACAGAGGATGAGAAATGAGATCTAGTATGGAGGATGATGCCTCTGAGAGGGTATGTAGGTTTTAACCCCGTACAAAAATTACCTGCATATGAATTCTAAATCACAGAAAAATAAACAATGCGAGAGCATAACACATAAAAACACATATGCACAGAGTTTTTCCCCTGGATCCCAAAACTGAGACTACCAGCTTGATTTTTAATTATATTCCTTTCAATGTTACAATACATATTTATACATGTCGAAGCATCCAATACCATGGACCGAAAAACCATCACG
>APFE030674579.1:985-24565 GCA_000404065.3 Pinus taeda | reverse complement strand
AGCATAAAATGGTCTTGGATGGTTAATAAATTAAGGCCCATCCATCCTCCAATTGCTTTCTAACAAATTTTAGTTTTCAATATTTTAGCTTTTAAAGACAATTTTAAAGGAATGAGTTATGTAGTTTGAAATATAAGTTTCAGAGGATATGCTCTATTGTTTGAAGGCCAAGTTTAGGGTTGAGTTTAGCCTTTGAAGATCTAGTTCAGGCTTGATTTGAAGTCCATTTTCTGGTGTATTGAAGGCTCGGTTCATGTTGGAGCCAACAATTACTATAATTTGGTGCTTACAGAGGATTGGTGTCCCCACAGGGGAATGAAATAGATTAAACATTTTTTTGCCTCTTAACCCCTTTCAGATGAAGGAAAATAAGTAGAATAGGTTGTCCTAAATATTATATTTGGCCACAATTCTATCATCTTATCATTGATTTCTAACAAAGAGAAATATCTGACGATCTCATGAAAATTTCTCTCAAACACAAAATAAAGTGAAGAGTTGATTAATTTTAGATGTTATAACGACCTAAGAGACAACCATCCTCTAGTTGCTTGCTAGAAAGCATAAACATCACTATGTAAAATGTATTCCTTCATGTCAAATATTTTCCTTGACATTATCAATGGTGTCCCAACTCTCCACCTCAAAATAATAGTTTTTCTACTCAAAATGTCAATAAAACTTTGTAAACCACCTCGAAAACAAGGTAGAAAATAAAGAATAAAATGATTTTGTATGGTTAACCAATTAAGACCCATCCATCCTCCAATTTATTTCTAACAAATTTTAATGTTGAATCTTGACTTTCAAATTGTCAATCATTGTCAATTAAATCCCTAACTCTTTCCAAAAAATGTCTTCACATATATCTACTCGTTACAAAACTAATGATGAAAAATAAACCTAACCTATAAAAAAATGCATGACAAAGTCAAACAACAGTTGCAATAAAGAAATTCATAGAAGTAAGAGATAACATTTCCTTGTCTATCCCTATAACTACAAACAAACTTCATTTCCAACACCAGTGTTAAAGGTAAATCCAATAAAAAATGTTTGACAATCTACAAAGTTCCAAAATATACTAAGTTCATGGAAAATAACTAAAGGACATTTTACTAAATAATCGTACTCCTCAGGGTTGTTTCAAATGCAATGAAAACTAAAACTTGCTACCATTGAGTAAGGCATACCAAGATATCTCTTTTTCATAGTTTTTCTTAGCTTTGAAGTTTCCATCATGCATAGCCAAAGTGCTAAACATGTAATCATTTCATGTATTGCAAAATTTTTGTGAAAACTAATTTAGGCATATTTTACCAAAAATTCCTACTCATTCAGTTATTTTAAACAACCAAAAATTAAAATAAGTACCGTAAGATAATACATACTAAGGCATATTTTTTATTAGTTCCATATTTTTTTGAATTTCCCTTTGGGCATAGCTGAAGGGCTAAGCATGTAATCATTTTTTCTATTTCAAGTGAAAAAATGATTTTGTTCCTGTTTTGAAAAAAGAGGATAGACTACTAAGGAAAACAACTCAAGAATAAAAAAGAACCTAAAAGAAGAAAATAAAGGATCCATATAAAGATGATAACAACTAATTATGAAGACAAAACAAAAATATACATATGATTACCATACCTTGTAAGTAAAAGTAGGTTTAACAAATTGGAATAGATTCTCTTCAACTCAATGTAAAATTGGATGGTGAAATTATTAAAAAATAAAATGCAAAGGATATACCATAGTATGCAACTGTCGTGAAGACAACACGAAATAACATTTTATCATAATTATTCAATACAACACACGAACTCTTGAATATGACAACATAACAAAATTCCACAAGAATGATTCCATTTCAATTCTTGTTGCACTTCCAATCAATCAAACTCACAGTTCACATCAATGAGAAGACTGCTATGATACCAAACTTGATCCAAATCTCTTTAGCTACTGGAATTATCCAAGATATTTTACTTCTATGATGCTAGCAGAATTGAATTTAAAAGAGCATGATATACCACTTGTGCTTATTGTAAAGAATATGAAACATAACAACAACCATCAAACCAATGAGCAAAAACACATTGATAATGGAGTTCACGCATCGTGGGTTATGTCTCCGGGCCTAGTGTCAAGAGAGTGGAGGTCACTTCATTCATGCTACAAGGTGATCATGAATACATAGTATATTCTTTATCATTACAAGGAAAAATACATTTAAATTGAGTGGTGTGTCTCTCCATTCGATTTTCTCCCTACAGGAACCCTCACTCAAATGGGTCCTCCTTCAACATGAGAAGCTAAAACAATTTCACATAATCTGGCAACAAGTGTCCCTCAACATAATGGTAATCAGAGATCTCAACAATAAAGACACCATCTTAAGAAATCATGAAGAAAGACATAACATGACTACATCATACACCTCCACTTTTAAAGATTGCCAAAACATTAAGACCTCAGTTGCTGAAATGGGCTACACCATTTAATTCTAGTGATGAGTGGTGTAAAATGAAATGTAAACTTTTCTATTCTGACACCGTCAAATTTCGTACCCTTGGGAATTTTGAAGATTCACCTAGAGATTCATTCTGGAAGATGGTTAGGTAATCTATTGCTCATATGAATATTTGGAGCACACTAATGTGCTCCTTGTGAAATTATGTGAGAAATGACTATAAGGTTGACAGCATTTTGCCTCGGTAAAAAATTTGCCTCCAAAGGAATCTTTAAGATTCCACAAGATTCTCCAAAGATTCTTTGTCACTGGGCACGTACATTTATGTTGCTCAAATGAATATTTTGTCTGCATGGATGGACTCCAGGTAAGAAAACTTGAAAAAATGACTATCCTCTTGTTGAATTTGGTCACTGGCACCTCTAGACCTCAAGGGAATCTTTTAAGCATCTTGAGATCCTCCACATTCAGGGTTCCACACACTCTGTCCTCTCATGGCTCCTTCAAATAGAAAGTTCAAGCATATATGTATGTTTACGAGTGGATTAAACAAATTTTGTCATTTGGACTAACAATGAAAGAGTCATTAATAGTGAGAGTGGTTGGGGGTTCAATATTCCCGCACCCCACATAGTATATACAGTGTTGTACTCATGTTTTTTTATTGCATGTGGTTGGGTCCATTGGAACTACTGCCATATATTTCGAAATGTGGAGGCACCCAAGAGGCAGGCTAGCTAGATTGAAGCTTCACTGCCTCCAAACTGCACCATGTGTCATCTTTATGGAGGTGGGGTCAGGTCCACCAGCGTTCAGGCCACCCAATACATATAATATGCTTTTATATGGTGGGTTTCGGCATGGGTGGTGACCCGCTAACCCTTCTTTGGGTTTTTTAAAATATAACAATGTTCTTCGGTTGGGTGAGTGGGCTTGGATCTCTTACCATTTTTAATAGTTTTTTTTTTTTAAACTTGGCCATTTTTAAATCTGCCGAAAATAAGGATAATTGGAAAAATTAACCATCCTACAAATTCACCTGCATTGCTGGACGAATTATGTGCATAGGGTCTCTTTGGATTTCTCACCTCATAAAACTTGGCCACTTGTTTAAGTTTGAGCAAAACTTTGACCACAAATAGCATGACCATACAAACTCGGATTTGAGTGTCATTTGCATAAAATCGTGCTACAAAAAGGAAAAAAAGAACATAATAAATAAATCTATACTAAAAAATAAAAACACATTTTAAAATTCTATCATTATAAAGCATCAATTTCCAGCTAATTAATTTCTAAAGTACATAAGTTCTTGCAAATTATGATAAATGCTTTGTTGTATATTTTTTTAAATGTGTTAGAGTAGTTGTGCTTGCAAAACATTTATTATAATAATCATTTGTGATATTATACTTATTTCTTTTATTGAAATATATGTTAATTAATAGATGCTATGATAATTTGTAGAAATAAATGGGATGATGTTAAATTGAATATCATTTTTTCACATAAATTTGCACATAAAATAAGTTAATATCAAATTCAATTTGTTTAAAGTGTAATTGTTATATACGATCTTTGTGTATGGGTTAAATGATTATATGTGTACAAATAAATACATATACACAAAATAAACTATAATCACAAACATTTGAAATTCTTTCATACTATCCATGCTTAAAATCATGATATAAATTATTTTATCAAGTTATTCTAACACCAGTTTTATTGTGTTCAAGAATTTATTAGACATACAAACAAATCAATACATTACATAAAATAAAAACACAAACATCTGAAATTTTACCATCATAAAACATGGATTTGTAAGTAATTATCAATATATATTGATTAAAAATATTTTTCAAAGATGCATTGAATAGTGATACTTACCAAAATCCATAGCCATTCATGATGTTATGGTCATTTGGAAAAATAAATGAATTTTTGTTAAACTAAATGCTAATTTGAACATATATAGTTTAATACACATTCAATTAATTGGGACTGTAATTCTTCCATATTTTATTTATGTGTGTAAAATAATCATAAAGGTATCAAGTCAATAGACAATTTCGGCAATGACCTTCCATACGAGATATTCTAATGAAAGCCTTGTGTTCTAAAACTATACACAAGAAAGAGCATAAACAAACAAGCATATACATTTCATAAAATAAAAACACAAACATTTAAAATTCTATCATCATAAAACATCAACTTGTAACAAATTATAAAAATCATATTAATTAAAAATACTTATAAAGAATATTGTGCATTGAATATTGGTGCTTACAAAATTTCAAATTCATTCATGATGTTGAAAAAATAAGATTTTATTAAATTAAACCGGAATTTAAAGATTCAAAAGTTAATAAACAAATTCTACTCATCTAAAAGTAATTATTGTATATGATATTACATGTGTAAATATATTATACACAAACAAACAACTACACACAAAAAAGAGCACAACAAAAAAATACATATCGTAAAATAAAAGAACATAAATTTAAAATTCTATCATCAGAAAACATCAATCCGTAAATTAATTTTTGTATTTCATGTTTATTTTGTTTTTATTTATCATCATCATGAGGGCCATTTGATATATTTTTAGTTTTACATTGAATTATCGCGGTTAAAAAAATATTCATGCTCATAGTCACTTCTAATGTTTTGATTATTTGTATTGTTGAAAAGTATATATTGATTAAAAGAAATCATGAAAACTTGTGATTTTCAAACTTACCAAAACTGGTGATGATTCTTACAAGGAAAATCTATAGTCATTGTTACTTGTGGTATTGTCGTGGTCATTTGTATCTATAAAGTTTATTGACTAAAAATATTTGTGAAAATTTGATTTTGTACTAAATAGATTTAACAAGTTATAAACTCCACCCATTTTGTAGCATAAAAAATTACCTAACTAATGCACTAATTATGAACTTACAATCATTGAATTAAATAAAAAAATTGATTAAAATGTAAGATAAGAATATATTAATTAAAAAATCAAATTAAATATTGATAGGGGAACTATGTCAAGATGACGAGCTTGGTGCGATGGCTAGGGTTTCCCAATGTTTTCTCTTTCCTTATGTAGTCATGATTCTTCAAACATCAAATCCACCTTTCGCGTCATTGCTAGGATACAATCTCACTACTCACGGGTCTAATAATGGATTTTTTCAATGGAGTAAATATCGGTTTCAGTCTCTTGTGCGGGGATGGAGAATTATAGCCCCAGATGTTGATAGTATCATTCACCAGATCGTCGATGCAAAGTATTTTCTCACCCCGTATGTACACAATGGCATAGAAGGAAGCAAAGGGAATCACATTCATGATTTGGGAATGGGCCTATGTAGGATTAAGGTGACTCTAGTGCAGAAATCTTATAATTGTCTGTTCTTAGTCACAAGGCAAATATCGGTCAGATTTAAAGGCAAAATGTTGGCTACAAAAGTGAATCTTCTACATCTAGCACTCTATTTCATATATTTATTGTTAAAGATACTGGATCTGGATATTCTCAATCCCCTCAGCACATTAGGTTTTCAAAATGGAGGAGTAGTGTTAGATCTAGAGAGTCTACTTTGGTTTTTGCAAATTTAGATTTTTACTCCATCAAAGTGGGTGGATTTAGTGGTCTGGACATCATTTATGAAGTGAGTACTTCCATGCAAATCACTCTCACTCTTTCCATCTGCACACTTATCCATTGATTAGACTAAATATCTGTGTGACTGTGAAGTATGGGCACTCAATCTAGTAGCCTACCAATTTTTTATCAAATACGAAAATGGAAAATCAATATTATTTTGGGTTCGGGCCACAGATCATGTCAAACAATTAAAGCACAAAATCATGCTTACTCTAGGTATCCCTATGCTCCTACAACGTCTGATCTTTGGAGGGAAATCCATCCAGGAAGATGTGATGTTACAAGATTATAACATCCTCATGTCATCCACCATATATTATACTTGAAGCTTCAGGGAGGATCACCTCGGCCAAGAAATTCAGACATCATAGGGGAAGTGTCCAAATCTAGTATTCACAAAGGAGCAAAATGAAATCAAGGGCAAGTTAATGGAGGCTTTTTGTTCTTACATATCCTCAAAGGAATTTGGTTCCTCAACAACACCAAATCCGACACACAATATACCCAACCCCTACATAGTGGAAAAACTAAGTGAATTCTGAGTAATCACAGTAGATCTACCATCAACAAATTATTTTTTCAAAACATATGAATCTAAAGCAATACCATGCAGATTCAACAATTTTGGCCAAAAAGAGTGGATCTCTTCCATTGGATATTCATAAATTAGATGATAAATTGTGAGATTCACCTTTCCTCCATGGGCTTTTTCATAGTAAAATTTGCATCGTGAGAGGATTGTGAATATATATTGTAAGGCAGTCCATGGTCTTGGGGCTTTGAGGGACCTTTTGTCACCCCTTGGTTCCCATATTTCAATGCTAATATAATGGTAGTATCTAAAATGTCGGTTTTCTTTAGATTGCATAATCTACCCCTACAGTTATGGATCCATAAAGTGATTGAATCCATTGGGAACATATTAGGGTGATACATAAATAAAGATACACAATTATTGACGAACAAATCTACACAATTGCCAGAATTTATGTGGAGGTGGACCTCAACAAAGGATTGTTGGATTATATTTTCTTGACGGACAAGAAGAAGTGCTCGACACAGTTCCTAGATTTTGAGAACACAACATTTAGATGCTGAATAAGACGACAAATGGGACATCCTCAAAATTCATGTCTTGATGCCAAGAATGCACTTGAAATGAGGAAGAAAGCAAGAAATAAACCCAAGAGATGGCAATTCCCATAGCAGTTGCCTAACGAAGAAGAGAATGCTGAAGAAATGGATCCTCCTACGAATGAGGAAGCCGAAAATACACAAGAAAATGTATAAAGGGGGAGCGTTAATCATGAAGTTCCAGGAACTCCAACACACACATTGAGGAAAGAGATTTTTGTGTGTTGTAGAATTTGTAGACATAGAAACACAAAACAAGAGCAAAGACAAACAAGTAAACACATTACATAAAATAAAAACACAAAAATATAAAACCCTATCATCATGAGACATGCCTTTGTAACTAATTATAACTATATATTAATTAAAAATACTTATAAAATAATTTGATTGTCAAAGATGCATTGAATAATGATACTAACAAAGAAAAACATGGTCATTTGCAAAAATAAATAAAATTTTGTTAAACTAAATGCTAATTTGAACATATATAGTTTAATACACATTCAATTAATTGGAAGTGCAATTCTTGGATATTATATTTTGTATGTAAAATCATCATAAATTTTACGTGTATCAAGTCAGTAGTTAATTTTGGAAATGACCATCCATACACCATATTCTAATGAAAGTATTTCTAGTGCTCTAAAGTTTACATAGAAACAAGAGAATAAACAAACAAACACATACATTACGTAAAATAAAAGCACAAACATTTAAAACTCTTTCATCATAAAAATTCTATCTAATTATAAAAAATAATTAATTAAAAACAATGTTCATTGAATAGTGGTGCTTGCTAAAATTCAAATTCATTCATGATGTTGTTTTCATTTGTAGAAGAAACAAGATTTTATTAAATTAAAATGCAAACTAAAGATCAATACTTTAGTATACAAATTGTACACACTAGAAAAGTAATTACTGAATATGATATTACATATGTGTAAAAATATTATACACATACAAACATAACAAACAACCAAAGGAAAACAAGAGCACAACAAAAAAATACATAACATAAACTAAAACCACATACATTTAAAATTCTATGATCATAAAACATCAATTTGTAAACTAATTTTTAAATTCTATGTTTTTTTTGTTTGTATTTTATCATCATCAAGTGGTACTTTTTATATATTTTTAAATGTTCATTGAATGATTGTGGTTTAAAAAAAAATCATGGTCATAGTCCCTTGTGATGTTGTGATTATTTATATTGGTTAAAAGTATATATTGATTAAAAGCAATCATGAAAACATGTGATTTTCAAACTTACAAAAAATGGTGATGATGCTTACAAATAAAATCGATGGTCATATATTTTTGTGTTATTATAACAAGTTATAAACTCCACCCATTCTATACCACAACAAATTAATTAACTAATAAATTAGTTATCTATTTCGTTTAAAGTGGCGTTGTTCATCATTATTAATATCAGTTTATTTAAACAAATTATTAAATTTATAAATTTATTTTTAAGTTGGAAATGGTTTTATGTTAAAATTTTAAGTGAATTACAAACAAAATTTTGAAATTTTAAAATTCATGGTGTATATATATATGTGATTTTCTTTAAAGTATTAATATTTGGAATGTTAAATAAGATATACATTCATTTAAGAAAAAAATATAACCTTCACAAAAACTTTTTGAAATGAATTTATAATCAAATTTAAAATTATTTATTTATTACTAAATTATCATTAAAAAGACATTTACATTAATGGAAATTTATTTATTAAACTTCAAATAAAACTTTAAAAAAAAAATCAATATATGTATATATATATGGGAGTTCAAACAATGAGAATATATATATATATATAATATATATATATATATATAAATTATTTTTTATATATGTTAAATAATGATGAAGAAGTGTGGGCACTTATTCGAAAGTTACAACAAGATTCTAGTACATCTGGTACATTTAGCTAGCAAAATGATTCGTTGTGGTACAAAGATTGCTTATACCTCTGTAAGAATTCACAACTCAAACAAAAGATTCTTATGGAATTGAACACTTCTTCCTTAGGAGGCACTCAGGGTTTTTAAAAACTTACCACAGGGTTAAGAAGGAATTTTTTTTGGATGGCCTTAAATCGGATATTCAAAAGTTTGTGGTAGAATGTTTGGTTTGCCAACAAAATAAAGTTGAAACAATTAAGAGTCCGAGTTTATTATAAGCTTTATCCATTCCAAGCCAACGTTGTGAGGAGGTTTCAATGGATTTTATCACTGGTTTACCCAAGTCTGAGGGAAAGAGTGTCATCATGGTGGTAGTTGACAGACTTACCAATTATGCACACTTTTGTGCATTATCACATCCATTTATAGCTAGTACAATTTCTACTACATTTATGGAAACAATTCAAAAGCTACATGGAAACCCAAAGATTATTGTAAGTGATAGAGATCCTGTTTTCACTGCAAATTTTTGGAAAGAATTATTTTCTTGTCTTAGTACTTAGTTAGCTCATAGATCATCTTATCATCCTCAATCTGATGGGAAAACTCAGATAGTAAAAAAATATTTGGAAGGATATCTTCGTTTCTTTGTATATGATAAACAGACACAATGGGTCAAATGGTTGCCTCTGGCTGAATGGTGGTATAACACTTCCTTCCATACAGCAACAAAAATGACCCCATTTATGGCACTTTATGGGTATCAACCACCATCCATCACATCATATTTAAGAGAAAACTATAAGGTTCAAGCAGTGGAACATCACATCGAACATCAACAACAAGTCCTCCAACTCTTAAAGGATAACCTCGTGTTGGCACATAATAGAATGAAACAACAAGCAGATCAGCATCGCAGCGAAAGAAGTTTTGTTGTAGGTGATTGGGGTATTCCTATGGCTACAACCATATAAAAAAATGTCCCTCAAGCAAGCTAAGAAGGATAATAAATTATCACCAAGTATTATGGTCCATATAAGGTGTTGTAAAAGATTGGTACTATGGCATACAAATTGGAGCTTCCTGCAGCTTCTCGAGTGCACCCAATTTTCCATGTTTCCTGTTTAAAGAAGGTTATAGGCGACAAGCTCCCAGTTCAAACAATATTGCAAGAACTTAACGATGAAGGAAAAATTATATTGGAACCGGAAGCAGTCACAGAAACAAGAACTCGACAGCTACGAAATCGATCAATTTCGGAGTATCTCATCAAGTGGAAGAATGTATTTGCTAAAGATTCCACATGGGAGGATGAGAATTTTATACAGAATCATCCAGAACTAATCAAGCGTGAAGGGCAACACTTTTTTGAATGAGAGGGGCATGTTAGGTCCCTATAATACTAGTGATTACCGCATTACTATTGTAGTTGTATCCCTTATTAATATTGTTGTGCCCCTATTGTCCCCATATTGTTATTATTGTGCCCCATAGAATCCCTCTATTGTTATTTTTGTGGGTTTATATTATTATTGTGACTCCTTAGACTCCTATATATAGAAAGGAGGTTTTGTCATTTGAATCATCCAAGAATTGTTCATTTATGTAATGTAAAGGAGGTTTCCCCCTCAAAGAGGCTGAATTCTAAGGCGTTGATCTATCTTTTCTATCTTTTTGTGAGCTGGTTTCATAACACTACTACCTGTACGGGCATAGTTTCATCTATCTATATATGTTGCACCCCCTGTTGTACCTGTTCTTGCTGCGCTTCCTTCTCCTGTTTATGGATCTTCTGTTCCTTCCAGAGTTGCTCCTTCAGCTCATGCAACTCCTTCATTATTTCATCCATCCTCTGCTTTTCTCTTTGCCTTTGTGCGTTCCTCCTGTCGCGCTATTACCTCTTCACCTCTATTGCCAAAGTTGCTTTCTGTACTAGGGGGTATGCTCTGAATTTTCAGCTTTGTTCTGCCTCCGTACTGTCAACAATCTTCCTCTTGCCTTTGTCGCATGCCACTATGTTTACCTCTATTGCTACTGCTGCTGGTTCTCTCTTGAATGTTGCTTCACACTGCTTCGCTAACCATTCCACAACGATGCCGACCGACTCATTGGGCCTGGAGAAGTTGTAACAATATATCCATGGATCTTCCTCCACCCAATGACATTCCCCGTGGATCCACTGAAACTATACTCTCACACAGTGATCTTTCACAATACAATGCGGGTCATACGAATTGAAGCTTCAAATGTCAAAAGGATATTTCTTGATCTCCTCCATTTTGTCATCTGCATGCTTGAGGTTCCGTATCTCGTACAACTCGATCTGCAATAGAAGAGTCGGCTAAGGTGCCTTGTTCTTCTGGTGCAGCCTATTTGACAGTCCTTCTGAGATGCGGTATGATACTTCTTGCATGATGAGCTTGTCTATGGAAAACTTCGGCAAAACATGCAAAGGCTTCACCGCGCTGTACATTCGTATGAAGGTGTCGGATGATGAGGCATACCAATCTGCTATATCGATTAGTTCTTCCATTGCTTCCTTCGACATGCAAGGTGGATCCTGCTCAAATATCATCTTATACACCGGGGTGACAAAATGATTTGACATCTGTGTGATGACTCCTCTGAAGTGTTGACAGAGGTTTCTGCTGATGTCCATGCCCCCTTCATGCCTAGGAACTCCTAATGGGCACAAATTGCATCCAAGATGTAGGCATATATGTAGTTTTATGCTTGCTGACTTTTGGGTGGATGTCAAGCTCCTGTTACTTATTCCTTCAACTTGTGAGCCAACATGTCGGACCAGTTGCATGCTTTGCCTTCACTAGCCAGTTGCTACAACGCAATCACCGAACTCTGCGGGAAGGTCTCCGTGCTCTCTTGGCCATACAAGTGACATGCAAAGATGACTAAGTATTGATATGCCTTCTGTAGTACCTTCGTCTTGTAAATTTGGTTGGGTGTCATCCTAAATTTGGCTGGCTCCTTTACCCAGTTCTTCAAGATATCCCTGGAGTTGGCATTGCTGCTGGGTATGTTGAAAGGTGTCTCCATGGTGATCACTGACTTCGACAAATGATACATCTACTGATAATCATGTGCCTTGAAGGTAGCAATATGTGTCCTGCTGACACTACTCAATGTCATCAGCTCGGGATCAGTGTGCGAGACGATCCAATGTATCATGTCCGTGCATGGGAATGTGGGACACCTGCATACAATCCGGTACAAGCCGAACTTATGAATGTTCACATAGAATTGACGGTCTTCGAGATCTTCCCCAAATGTGCTCAAGAATGAATCATTGACCTATTGCCATTTCAAATTGATGTCTTTGTCTACAATTAGCTTGTTGTTTTCATAAATCGGAAAACTTGTAGACACTCGCTCAACTGCTGCTCCAGTTGCGCTTCCATCGGTGTCCTTTGACCCTGCTCTCTTAGAGGTCATTGATCTTGAACTAGTGAGAGGCAGAAGAAAACCTGCTATATCTAGAGACATGGCGACATGCATGGCGAGAAATTTGTCAGCTAAAACCAAAGCAAACTTGAGGAACGACATGCAACATACTTGGGGATTGACTGGCAAGGATTGCGTAATTTTCATTGGGAGGTTGGGAGATTGACTGCCGAAACTGCGCAAAAGGCAGTCCGGAATGTCGGGAGGTTGGTTGACTACTGGGATTGTGCAATGCGTAATCCAGACTGGCCTGCTAGGTGCTAGGATTATGCAATGCAAAATTTTAGCTGACAAATGCTGCAGGCCGAGGGATTGCATTGCACAATTTTCTAGGCCAACAGTCACTGCCTCTCAGAATTGCACAAGGCAAGACTAGAGGGAAGTCACTAGCCATAATTGTGCATTTTCTAGGAGGAAGGCACAACCTTCCCTCTCAGAATTGCGCAATGTTGTCTTGGTGAGGTAGAGTTTGGGCCAAGGTTGCCTAGACACGCCGACGGGTAGCTGAAAGCAAATGAAGATGTGAATGCATGGAGATATTAATTGCAAGTAGAGGTGAATGATCATGCATGCAAACAGTAAAAGTAAGATTCAGAAAATGGAACAACATGCATGTGTGTGAGGCGAGTAGCCGAATCGACGATCGTTCGTGCAAAACAATGTCATGCATGCGACAACAGTGAGATGCTAACAAAAACTGAAATTGTGTTTGTACAAGATAATATGCATGTAAATGACAGCAAGCATTCACAGAAATCAAGGAGACAACACTTACACAAGCCAAAACACAAAAAGCGATAAAAATGCTGCAAAAGACAAGTTAACCAAACTTACTCGGAAATCGCTGATATGGATGTGTCGAAGACTCTTGGATGTGATATGGGATGTTAGATCTCCAAGATCTCCAAGATTGATGTGAAGAATGAGATATGAGGTTTTGAATAAATAAGTTTGAGGCTCATGATGCGCATGCCACAAATCTAGGAAAAAACGACACTTAGAGGAAATTTTTTAAAACGATCTTTGCATGTAACCTCAAGCTGCTAAAAATAGCAACCTAAAATCTAGGGATGCTTTTTTCATGTTTCTTTTTGCTATTTTGATAAAAAGCAACCCATGCATGCAAGTCAAGTTTTCTCGGTCTTGGGTGGAACCGATCAACCTAAGGGCACATGCAACAACCTGTTTGACTGAGGGGATATATTGTGCAGTTTCTGGGAGGAAGCTGGGGTGGCTGTCTAGAGGGATTGTGCAATTTCTGGGAGGAGCAGCTAACTGCTGCCCATAATTGCACATTTTTTGGGCTGAGATGTCTCACTGGGCCATATTGCGCTGTTTTCGCTGGGAAGGTTGACTGATAGGATTGCGCAGTTTCTGAGCCCAACAGGATGCGAGTCAGATTTGTGCAATTTCTTGAGGGAAGGCTGGTTCCCCTCTAGAATTGTGTAATTTCTTGAGGGATCTGCTCAGCCAGCAGCTAGACCAAATATGGAGTAGTAGCCTGTGAGGGGAGTGAAGCAAGCTATCATGCATAGGCTGTCAATCTGCTAGAAAACCACTGAATCTCGTGTACTTGACAGTGCAAGACATGTTGCTGAGGATGGTTGGTAGGGAGGCTCCAAAATGAAGCTAAGGAAAAATTTTGGAGGGTGGTTGTAGCTGCTACAACAGTTAATTAACGATGTTATATGTAATTCCGATGCATCTGTAAGTAAAAGATCTTGGATCTTTAGAGAATATACTTTTGTTTTAGATTTGTTATATACGTAATATCCAAATTTTCCTTCCTTATTTACTTTATGATTTAGATTCTTTATACCCCCGACCTTCTGGTTGGTTTTCAGCTCCATTCTGAAACTAGGAGAGAGATTCTCATAAGGAAACAAAGTTCTACCACAACTAACCATATCATCTACTGAGTTCTATGTTTGGCCAATGGTTATCGTGTTGTTTGAAGAAAGTGATTCTAACTGTGTTCTAATTCCCTACCCTCGGTTGGCGCTCAAGTTTTGGTATCGGAGTAGGTCTTTGTAGATGTGAATTGCATGAGTTTATGCTAACCCGGAATAAGTTGTGAAAAGGAGAAGGAACACTTATGTCCTTTAATCCCGAAGAAGGATGTGCACAACGAAGAAGAAACATGGCCAATGAAGAAGATCATTGGGAAGAGGAATAGAATCTCTGCAAGGTATTCTACAATATGGCATGGAAAGTAGACAAGTTGTTCGCAGAGTATGAGAAAGTGCTTGGGCATGAGAAGAAGGATGCCGATGACCATGGGTCAAAAAATAATGAAGATGGTGGATAAGAGCCTCCTTCCTCTCCTTATTCAAGTGATGGTTCTCATCACTCTCATCGAAATTCCAAACAGACATCTAAGAAACCGTTCTTCAAGTTAGATGCAAAGTTTGACCTACCCATGTACAATGGAGAGTGTAGTGAAGAAAAAATTAATAAATGGATAAGATAGATAGATCTTTATTGCTGGATTTGGCAGATCGAAGAAGATGAGGCAAAAGTCCAGTTAACATCTCTTCAGTTTAGTGACACTGCCCTAATTCGGTGGGAAAGAAAGTTGCAGAAGGGCAACACAAAGTCAGGTAACCTTCTATCCTCTTGGTCTAGTTTTATTTCTACATTGAAATACCAATTCTACCCTCTGGGTTATAAGCAAAGGGCACTTATGGATTGGCAATATCTAAGGCAACGGCCAAAATGTGCAAAGCTTTACTAAAGAATTTCAGAAACAAGCGCTAAATCTGGGCATCTCATTAGATGCACGTAAGACTGTAACTAAGTATATATGTGCGGTACATAGTTACATCAGACACTCATTATTATTTTTCGAGCCACTACCCTTGATATGGCCAGTGTAAAGGCTATTCATCTTGAAAGCTGAGGCAAGAATGATCGAGATGATCAAGCCAAAAAGGAACCATTCAAACCTCATCATGGGAAATTCTAGAAGAAAGGAAAAGGGAAGGATAAGAAGGTTGTTGCAGCCAAGAAAGGGGACGGAGTGACACCATCTTGCACTCATTGCAAGAAACATGGTCATGACGAGGACCACTGCTGGAAGCTGCTCTCATAGTTGAGACTGAAGAGATTCGATGGAAAGGGGAAGCAAAAGATAGTGGAAACAGTGTAGGACCTTGGATCATAATCCGACGATGAGACATTGATCACAGCCGTGGGTGCAAGAGCTACTCTTTCTATTAATGATAGTTATGATTCGGTTTCAAGTGCTAGTTATTTGAATGAGCCTGTAAGTAATGAGTGGAAGATAATTGAGTTATTCCACATTAGAGTTGTCATAAAACATACAAAGGTGGAAACTCTATTTGATTTAGGTTCCCAAGCAAACTTAATCTCAGAATCCTTAGGAAAAAGTTAGCCCTTAAAACTAAGCCTCATTCGAGTCCATACCCACTTGGTTGGGTAAACGATAAAGCCGAATTGCAAGTCACCAAGCAATGTAGGGCCATATTTGTTATTGCTCGTGTGAGTCTTTGCATCCACCTTGCTTGTTCATTTCATCCAAGTTTTTACATGTTGATGTCAGTGTCATGCTTGAGACCATGTTCTGGTTACATTCAAAGTCTTTGCTTTGTTTGTACTTTTTGGGTTCACTATGAAAACATCTGCCGCACTCACACACACAGTCATATTCACTATTGCGCAAGTGTTGTCACGGTCGACCAATGATCAATCACAAGTGACGCACTTGTCGCTCACACTATCGGTTAGTCATGTTGAGCATGTGTGTCTGGGTAGTTTGATTCGTCTCATCGTCAAGTCATGTAAGTGTGTGTTTGTGAGATCACATATGCATCTTTCACTCGTTCACACACTTAGTCATTTTGCTGAAGTTCTGATGACCAAATTCCCCTCTGATAGCCGGACCATCACCCCGCTATCGAATTGATCGACTAACACCCAGAACAACGCAGAAGCACTAAGAAAGTCATTTCAAGCTGTGCTGCCCACAAGAAAATCAATCAACCTTCATGTTGATAAACCAGAGAGTTTGACTCGACATCCACCCCGGGATTGACTCCCCTCAAAAATTGCGTAGAGGCTACAAACCTTGCTCGCTCCGCTGGCTGAGAAAATTGCACAGACAAGACAGAAAGACACTTAGTTCCCGTCCCTGTCTCTCTCAAAAAATTTTGTAGTTTTTCCAAGGAGTCCTCCCAACTTCTCACCAAGAAAATTGCGTAGTTTTCATTAGCAAGCCCTCTGCTGCCCAACATCCTGCTCAGCTCAGAAACTATGCAAAAGTGATCAACATGCCAACATCCCAGCATCAATGCAGTTTTTCCCGCTAGCAACTCCCGATATCTGACTGCCAGTTCCCTCCAAGAATTGCGCAGTTTTGGCTGCCAAAATCTAGCAACTTACTACCATTTCCCCACAGGAATTGCACAATTTTTGCTACCAGTGACCCAGCAATAGACTGCCAGTTCCCTTCAGGAATTGCGTAGTTTTTGTTGCCAGTGTCCCATCAACCAGCTTCCAGTTCCCTCCAGGAATTGTGTAGTTTTGGCTGCCAAACTCCCTCTGCCCGCTCGTTCCTTAAAATTGTGTAGATTTGGCCTGCCCAGCCTTCCCGCAACCTGGACTGTTCCTCTAAAAAACTGCGCAGTTTTGTCCTCCAATTGAGCCAGAGCCTGCGGACACTCATTGTCGATCCAGATTGCCCATATTCATCTCCCAGTGACTCTTGCACAGTTTTAATCAGTAGTGCTCGGAGCCTTCATCCCGCCTCACAACCTTGTTACCTCTCCCAGTCACCTGCATCTTAAATGATCATGTATCATGGTAGCCTATGAGGTTTTTGGATTTGATGTCATCTCATCATGAGTGACTGCAAGTACAGGTACACAAACAAACATGGCACAACGACGAATGGGATGAACGAAGGGAGCACATGCAGAAGGATAGGTTCACCAACAGACGAACAAGTGATGCATGCGATGATCATGCAAATATGTGTTCGTGGACGGACGAACGAGAAAACATGCAAGATGTGCTCATGGACAGACGAACAGACGAACATGCACCTTTTGCAAATGGACGAACCTGTCAAACCTTCCAACATACAAGCAAGGAGGAACATGCAAAACCAACATCAAGCAAACCAACGACCCTCAAAGACTCCACATACTTTTCCATGCGAAGGTGAAGCTGTGACACACCATGAGGACATCCATCACCCAACACACTGCAACTCGACATGCACACCAACAACAACACGAATTTACCAACACTGTCATGTTGAGTCATGTCGTCCACATCTCTATTGTGGGCCATACTATCAATCAATGTAATGTATTGTGGAAGTCCAAGAGACCCATTTGTTGTACAAAGAGTCATGTAAAGTCGAAAGGTCATGGAAGTCAAATAGTCATGAGGGTAGTCAAACAACCACAAGGGTCAGTTTCACCCTTGGCTATAAATACCCCCTCATTTGTACATGCAAAGGACTTTTTCACCTCAACTCCTCCCACATAGCCTTGAGAGTTTGTAATATTTTCTTTGAGGAGTAAGTAGTGACTCCAACGCCCCACCCATGGGTTTAGTGATGTATGGTGTAACGATGTGTCTTGGAACTTTCACTTAATTCAAAAGATTGCTAATAGGCCAACACGTTTTCACACATGTATTGTAACTGTTGTAAGACTAATCTTGAACACTTGTAATGCATGTTGCTTTAACCTGTGTTGAACACTTGAACACATTCACTTGTTGTAATACATATCTATTAATGAAAATGTGTTGTATATGCTGTTAACACTGTCTTACCCATGGTGGCTACCTCCTCGGACATCAGAAAAAAATTTCACATAAAGCTTGCTATAACAACTGTTGCACTCGCGTGGACTCATCCGCTGAGTGTTGTACGTGTTATCTTTCCTTGTCTATTGTAATTGCTACATTTGTGTGGACTTTTCTTCCGGAAGTTATGAACGTCCTATGTTGTTGTGTGTTACTAATAGAGTTGGGGCTTCCTCCCAACCAAATTGGGACTCACTCCCACCCTCTCCCTCTACAGTGAAAGAACCATTGACACAAGCGACACTAGCAATCACCTGGCATGCGAACCTCACTTCTAGAAGACAAAGCAGACCACTCTCGTGTGTTGACAAGCAAGAGTTGAGGAAAATCCTTAAGATAATGGCAACCAGGCCATCATATCGAATGGGACTCCCACATCAAACGATGTGAGGCCTAGTTAGGAATTCATACCAGGGTGATACCTTGAATGTTGGAGGGTCCATCACTGTCAACAGGCTGTAATCTTGATCATAAGAAAGAATTATTTGAAATTGTTTATGATTATGATGGATTGTTTCAGGAACCGAGAGGATTCCCCCCTGAATGGGAAATCCAACATGAGATCCATTTACAACAGGATTCTCCTTTACTGAATGTTGGCATGTACAGGATGGCTTCTATCTAGATGGAGGAAATCAAGGAACAGGTGCAGGAACTGTTAAATAAGGGAGTCATCAGACTGAGTTCTTCTCCTTGTGACTCACCAATTGTGTTAATGCCCAAGAAATATGACACATGGAGAATGTGCATAGATTAGAGTGCGCTGAATAAGATCATGGTGAAGAATCGATACCCTCTCCCTCGCATTGATGAATTGCTAGATCAGTTGAAAAATGCTATTTATTTTACAAAGTTGGATTTGCGAAGTGGTTATCACCAGGTTAGAATTGCAGAGCAAGATGTTTGGAAGATTGCGTTTAAAATCAAACAGGGGATGCTTGAATGGATGGTGATGCCATTCGGACTGTGTAATGCTCCAGCCACGTTTATGAGGGTAATGAATGATTTATTTAGCCATTTTCTTGATCATTTTGTTCTTGTATATCTGGATGATATTCTTGTGTATAGTAGGACATGGGATGAACATGTGTGTCATATAAAGAAAGTGCTTCATGTTCTGAAGAATGAGAAACTATATTTGAAACTGTCAAAGTGTGAGTTTGGGAAGATTTCTCTGATTTATTTATGCCACAATGTTGGTAATGGAAAATTAAGGATAGATCCCTCTAAAGTGGAGGTGATTATGAATTGGCCTGAGCCCACAAATGTTATAGAGGTTCGAAGTTTTCTGGTTGCGGTACAATATTGGAGAAGGTTCATTACAAACTTCTTTGTTATCGCAGCCCCCTTGTACGCCTTGACTAGTGTGAAGCAGGCCTTTCAGTGGGGAGGAAAACAACATAAATCGTTCGACACACTGAAAGAGAAGATAAACACAACACCAGTGCTAGCCTTACCAGACCTTCAACAACCTTTTGAGATTGAAACAGATGCTAGCGGATATGCCATGGGTGCTGTATTAATGCAACAAAGAAAGCCTATATGTTACCATTCAGAGACTTTCTCCCAGGCTGTTGTGAATTATCCTATGTATGTCAGGGAGTTGTACACCTTGATCCAGAGTGTAAAGAAGTGGAAATACTATCTGATCGGCAAGGATACCACCATCCACACAGATCATCAGCCTTTGCAATATCTTCACTCACAGACCAAGCTTCAGCAAGCCCATCAATTTAGATGGATGGGGTTCCTCCTACAGTTTCATTTAGTAATGAGATATAAGAAGGGCACCAATAACAAAGTAGCAGATATGATTTCTCACCCTTCTATTTCTTCATCTGCAGTTTTTCAAAATGTTTCTTTATCGTTAGAAAGTTATGCTGAACAATATGCTAATGATAATGATTTTAAAGAAATCTATGCAAAATTGACTCATGGATTGTAGGTGGACAACTATTGCTTGCAGGGAAATCTATTGTACCACCTTGGAAAACTGTGCATACCTAGTAATGAAAGGGTTCATGTAATAAGAGAGGCTCATACCTCTCTGGTGTTTGGTCATTTTGGATCTGAGAAAACTTTATATCATTTGCAGAGGTTTTGTTTTTGGCCTCATATGAAAAACATTGTGACTCGCTTTGTAGAGGGTTGTGTGTTGTGTTCTGTTTGGAAGCCCTCTAATATAAAACTTGGGCTCTAACACTCCCTATTCTGAGTTGACCATGGGAAAGTGTGTCCATGGACTTTGTAGGAGGTCTTCCTATGTCTATGAAAGGTCACGACTATTTGTAGGTTGTTTTGGATCAATTTAGTAAAATGTGTATTTTAATGCCTTGTAAAAAGCAGGTCACTGCTGAGCAGACTGATTTTCTTTTTCTTTCAGCATGTTTAGGTCCATTTTGGGTTGCCCACATCTATATTGTTAGATCAAGATTGTCTCTTTCTTGGGGAGTTTTGGACCAAATTGTGGAGAATGATGAACACTAAGCTGAATTTAAGTACGACATTTCATCCATAGACCGATGGACAGGCAGAGGTTGTCAACCGCACCATGGTACACTTGTTGTGAGGCTATTGTGGGAAACATCCCAAGTTGTGGGATGAACAACTTCCTTATGTGTAGGATGCATATAATCGAGCAACACATTCATCTACACAAAGCTCACCATTGGAGACATGTTTTGACTATCTACCTAGAGATCCCTTGGACATGGTCTTTGGGAAAGAGGAGGATAGAAATGGACGAGATGATAGGGACAAATCATGGAAGTTCATTCAACAGATACATGTGATTCATCAGGAAGTACAAGAGAATTTGGGGAAGAGTCAAGCTCGATATAAAGCTCGACATGATAAGCACCGAGTTGACAATCAATTTCAAGTCAGGGATAAGTTATGGCTCCATATCAAAAAATATAGAATGAAGGGAGAATGGAAGAAGTTGAGACCCATCCGATATGGTCCCTTCACCATATTGGAAAATATTGGAGACAATTCTTTTCATCTTGACTTGCTTGCTTATATGCAGATGTACTTAGTGGTAAATGTAGAAAACATAAAGCTTTATGAACCTCCATTGATTATGGATACCGAGAAGGTTGCACAAATTCCTATAGTGGATGATTTTGCATTAGAGTATCTAGATGAGTTTCCCAATTATATCATACTCGACTGGAAAACCAGAACTTCATGACGGGGAGATGTGGAGTATATCCGTGTTGGGTTCAAAGGAATGCATCCAGGCCAAGCTCGATGGATGGAGAAGGAAAAAGTGAGGGAGAAATTTCCTCACTTACCAATTGACTGAAGAGTCTTTTGGTGGTCCAAAATACCTTAGTGGGGAGAATTGATCTAGGAGGATCATGACGTATTGATCCAGATGGATCTTCAGAAAAGTACGAGTGGCATGGTAAAAGGCTCAAAACTCAAAGTGGAAGAATCTGGATAAACTTAGCATCGGATTGAAGTGCTCGTCATCCTAATTCCAACAGTGTGAATGACACTCAAATCCGAGTCCATATGACGAAGTTAGAGCAAGTTAAAGTTTGAGTTTGACTTGTCCAGGTTGTAGGAGAAGATGACATGGAAAATGTCTCAGCGAATGAGGGCGTGCCACGTGGAAGGTTTCCACTGGGTCCTGCATATCGCATATTGGCGCAAGAGGAAGAAGCGCCTTAAGAATCGGCCCTGGCAGGGTCTTGGCTGTGATTATGACATCACATATCGCAGGTCGGAGGTGGAACAAGTATATGAATCAGCCCCAACAGAGTCTAATTGTGATGTGGTATATATCGCAATCAAAGTTCACAGGAGGGAAGCAGTAGCATAGAGTGACACCTTGGCCCACGCTGGCTGTGATTGCAGGGAGGATCCATACTCGATATGTTATATGTTGTGATATATAAATATCGATGGGTTCTCCATATCACAGAGTGCTAAAGTTGGGTTGATACGCCGATGGGTTCCACGTCTATTGCGATTTGCAGGGAGGATCTGGACTCGATATGTTATATGTTGTGGTTTATAAATCTCAGCGGGTCCACCATACTACAGAGTGCTAAATTTGGGTTGATACACCGATGGGTTCCACGCCGACTGTGATTTGTGGGGAGGAGACATACGCGATGTATTATATATTATTTTCTATAATTTGGGGGGTCCATATATCACAGAACTATCTATTGTATTGGATTTGGATTGTTCGCCGATAGCTAAAAGCGTCGATAGACATACCGCCGAGCTTTAGGTGCGGTTAATGGGTTTGCTATGTTTAAACATGATTTCACTATTGTTACAAGGTTTTTGCCATATAACCTTCCAGCCCTGTTAGGGTCCTATAAATTATAGGATCTCAAGGTGATTGAGTATTTTGTATTTGTAATTTCATATTGCACATAAATTTCAATATTCAAATGATTTCCAAAAAATATGAAAAAAGAAAATGAAAAGAGGGCATGTTTAAAAAAAAGAAAAAGAAAAAAAAAGGAAATAAGAACCCCATAAAAGAAAAAATAGAAAATAATACGGAAAGTGTTGCAAGTCTAAATGCCACTACTGATAAGTTAGTTCTTTTAATTCATTTTATCAAATAAGGTTATGTGCAAATTTTTTTTAATGCCACAATGACTAAAGTTTTGTTCAAATCATACAGTTTAATCATGATTGAACACATTTAAATTTCTATTGAATAGGTCAGTAAGTAAAGATTTACCAAACAAATTAATCTTGGTAAATCAGTAGCTAGGTAGAAATAAAATTGATTCAATAGTTTAATCTAAATCAATGGTGAGATAAGTGATAGGATAAGGTAGATTTTCATTAAAAAGTGATTTGGGTATGCTAGTTTAAATGCACCCTGCAAAGCAAGAAGAGAAAATGTTAGCTTAGAAAAAGAATTGAAATGAAAGGGTAGGTAGAAGTACTATGGCGATTTAAGGAAAAGCATGAAAGTTTTATCCTAAGTTGAAATTTAAATATATTTTTGATCCGGATTTAAACAGGAACGCAACAAATTACAGAGATAACCATATACACAAATATGCAGCGGAAATAATACTTCATTTCATTAATGGAAAATACTGAAATATGC
>APFE030674568.1:87254-119749 GCA_000404065.3 Pinus taeda | reverse complement strand
AAAATTATTTATCATATGTGGGATAGTTAACTTCTGCAGAATTAAATGTCTTAGAATGATAACATATGGGTTTACCGTGCTGCATCAACACTGCTCCCATGGCATAGTCATTGGCATCCATTTAAATCTTAAATGGTCTTTGAAGATTGGGCAGTGCTAGTACTGGTGCTGTACTAATCTTTTCTTTCAAGGTGTCGAAGGCTTTCTGTTGTTTGCCTCCCCACTGAAACACCTTGTTCAATCCTGTTAAAGCATGCAAGGGAGCTGCAATTAAGGAAAGTTAGAAATGAACTTTCTCCAATATTGTGTTGCGCCTAAGAAGCTTCTAACTTTTGTAGCAGATTTGGGTTTAGGCCAGTTTACAATGACTGCCACCTTGGAGGGATCTATCTTCAATTCACCACCCCCTACTATATGTCCCAAATAATTCAAAGATGTTTTGCCAAATTCACATTTTGAGAGTTTAACATAAAGTTTTTCTCTTTTCAAAATCTCTAGTGTCTGCTTAACATGCTTTAAATGTTTTTCCCACATTTTGCTAAATATAAGAATGTCATCTAGATATATAATAACAAAATCATCCAAAAATGGTCTGAGTACATCATTCATTATTCTCATGAAAGTATCAGAAGCATTAGTTAAGCCAAAAGGCATAATCAGTCACTCATACAATCCCTACTTTGTTTTGAAAGCATTCTTCCATGCATCTTGTTCTGCAACTCTGACCTGATGATATCCACTATGCAAGTCTAACTTGGAAAAATAAACAGCTTCGTTTAACTGATCTAACAGGTCATCTATGCGAGGGAGGAGATAATGATTTTTTATCGTTATCTTATTTAGTGTTCGGTAATCAATGCACATTCCCCACGAGCCATCTTTCTTTTTCACCAAAACGATTGGAGACCCACATGGTGATGTGCTAGGTCTGATGAACCCCTTCTCGAGCAACTCCTACACCTGCTTCTTGATCTCTGCATTCTCTAAAGTGAACAACCTGTACATTTCGATGTTAGGCAATGGAACATCTTACTGCAAATTAATATCATGCAATATTTCCTTTTTGGGTGGCAAACCTTTAGGTTCTTGAAAAAAGATATCATATTCCAAAACAACATTTTCTAAATCAGCTTGTTGTTTAGCATCACAACCCTCAAATACATTGGTTTTATCAGGTTTATTTTCCTTTACAACCATCAGTAAAAGTTGTTTGCATGAATTTTCAATTCGTTTCATCTGCCCTGAGTTTATGAGAGTATAATTATTCTTGAGCTTATGAGCTCTTACAATATATTCGATTCCATCTTTGACGTGGAGATACTTGTTCTTAGCTCTATAGAAAATAGCTTTTCTATAATACAAGTAGGGACTTCCCAAAACAATTCCACATATATCAAAAGGAATTATATCTAACTCAACCTCATCTACAAATGTTGACCCAAAAGAAAAAGTTTACATTGTCTAGTCACTTGTAGTTGTGGTTTATCACTTAACCAACTTAATGGGTATGGTTTCTTGTGAGGTGTAGTCAGTAATCCCAACTTATTTACAATTGCTTCAGAAATTAAATTTACTTGTGAGCCACTATCAAACAAAGTATCAATCTTTTGATGCTTGGAAACAACTCGAATATGGAAAAGCTCATGTCTTTTTCTCTCATTTTCTTCATTATTAGTAGATTGTGCAGAATTACTAGTAGATGCTTCATAATTTTTACCTTTTATACCTATGGCTGCAATAGTTGTTTCATCTCTTGAGTCCGACCCCAAATCTTTCTGAAAGTTGCAGCAGTCTTCTTCTTCTTGCCCTCAAACTTCTTAAATCTCAGCTCTAGATGCAGGATCCAATAGTGCTCATCAGCATGTCCATCCTTCTTACAGTGAATGCATGAAAGCTTGCTCTTCTATGCAGTGTTGGCCTTCCTCTCTTTCCATTTATGTTTTCTTTTCTCCTTATTCTTGCTTGCAATGGGCTTGGATGATCCCCCAACTTTTGGGTTCCCATTCTTTCCTCTAGCTTCTAGATGCGTAACTTGAATAGATACCTCATCTATACTAGTGGGATTAAACATGAGGATAGTGTGCCTCATGTAGCTATGTAGACCACCTATGTACATCAATAGAGTCTCAGGTGAGTCTAATGAAATTCCTAGAATCAAAGCTCTTTTCCTAAATTCTTGGGTGTAACCTTGTACACTTTGCCCTTTCAATTGGCGAAGAGTCTGCTAGCTCATCATGGCTTGCTACATGTAAGCTAGTGGATAGAACTGCTTTTTGATTGCAAAAACAAATTCACTCCAGACGGAAAGAATCTTACCATGTTTCTTCATGTCAGGTCGTGTCCTGCCTTACCACCATACCAAGGCAGTGCCTCTGAGGAGTAAGCTAGCCAGCTGAATCTTATTCTTGTCTGAGTTGATACTCTGCGCTCTGCAATAAACATCAATTTGTCTGATCCAATTATCTAGTTTCTCTGCATTCAACTCTCCATCATATATTGGTAAATCAAATTTAACATCTAATTTAATCAAAGATGTCTTTTTTTATGCTTAGGGCTATTAGGAGGTGTGAGAAAGTTTTCTTCTTTCCGTTTGCCTTTTGAGTGGTCATGGAGGAGAGAATCTTCTTCTCATTTATCTTGTTTGGAGCCTGATGAATCTTCATCTTTATGTTTCGTGAAAGTCCCTATACATTTCCTCTACCATAGACCTCATGGCCAGGCAATTATCTATAAATTGGGGGTCTGGTCCCAAGGGACTTTCTTCTGACATTTTCTTCTGAGGTTAGAGTCTTCCAATTTCCGGGTTAGTTTCAACCAACTCTCCTTCTCCTAATCTAAGCTTTGATCTAGTTAGCATTCAACAACAAAATCCAGCACAAGCTTGTCTAACCTTAACAACCTAGCCGCTCTGATACCACTTGATCTGAAATCACCCGTAGATGACCTCAGAGAAATAATGAAGGTATTACGGACTCAAGTGCTGGGGTGTGCCTATGTTATTTTATGCAATGGATCGATAAGATTGCGAAATACACAGACACTAAAATAGTAAGAGAACACAGTAAGCAAACACATAAACACAACAAATTTAATAAGGAGTTCACCCAATCTTTCTGGGCAATGTTTCCTGGTCCAGCCTTCAATGGTGGCCTTTCTATTGTGTCTTAAAGCAGAGTTTTTACAATAAGGAGCTCAATTTGAGTCTCACTTAATAGATGATGATCAGTAGGATTGTACCTGGATTCCCCAAGTCTCTAGAGTACACAGACTCCCCTTACTGAATCTCAACCTCAACTGGTCTCAGTGGTATGAGTCCAATTTGGTACTCAATACTTGACAGGTATACACAGAAGAGTTGCTTGAACCTCTCAAGCCTTCTTTGGAGTTCACAGACTCTCGGACTCTCTCTATCTCTATCTGCTCGATGTTGCCCTTGCTCTGCAGGTCAGCTCGGCTTTTCTGTTCTCTGCAATTCACTTCTTTCTTGCCTTTCGGCTTTCTGCTTCTCTTTCTCTGCCTGCCTTTACTCTTTGTCTGTTCGTGGCTTAAAGCCAATCTGCTCCCTGATTCTTCGTTTCCGCTTCTCGGCTCTTTGGATCTCTTGCCTCTGTCCGCTGGAATTCCCCTGCTCTGCGTCACCATCACTGTGTAACGCTTCACAGAGAGGTGGCCACTTGTTTCCTCACGAATTGAGTGTCGGTTCTCTTTGAACAGTCGTTATTTCCGTTGCTCCAAGATTTCCCGCGAAACTGATTCCTCTGCCAACTCAGCAGTCATGCCGGACCTCAAATCTTATATGACTCGGCCTATTTCCCCGTCAAATCCGGTCATCCATCGGATCATTTCTTCGTCATTGATCTGGAGCCTCCAAATCCTACGGTCTTCGTCCATATTGGGCGGGTAAGTAGCGTGACCTTTACCCGCGTGATGTGAGTAGTTTTCTCTCTCATCCGCTAGACGCGTGTCACCCAGTGTATGGCATCGAGCGGGACTCGGTCGAACCCGCTTACCGCTTGAAGCCCTTCTGATATCCTACCGATTTTAGTGCGGGACCCACCTTCTGACGGAATCTGCGATTTCCGTACGATTTTATGCTTTTCCACGTGACTGAGCGCTTGGGGCTTTCCTTCACTGAGGGGGACGCCCCGCAATATGCGATTAGTGCGTGCTAATCGCATTTAGAAACTGCCTCTGTTTTCAGATTTGACCTCCCGTTTGTCAATTTGTGCCAATGCGCGGTCACCATGGGCCAACGGTTTGCATGCTTTGACCAAGGGTCCTTGTTGTTACATGTTGACCACAAATTGCCATTGTTTAGAGGTTATTTCTGATAAGCTCAATATCCATAATATTTTGAAGCTTGACATAATTTGGAACAGTCATGAAAACTTAGAGAATGTTTAAGGATCCAATTCAGATCACCGTTATTCATCATCGTCATTCATCAAACTTCTTCTCTAAGTAGTGCGCACTAGCTATTTGTCTTCTACTTGGACACAATGTGATCTTATGGGGCGAATTGTTTGTGATGAAGATTTTTGCATGGGGGAACTTATTTAGGATTGATTGAAGTGACTCTTGTGAAATGGAGTAAATTTCATGTTAATTTTCTTTCATTTTATATTATATATCATGTGAATTAGTGTTTCCTCTGTATACCGTATTAAAAATTGCAATATTTTTCCTTGGGATCTTAATTTTTCATGGATGCAAAATTTGTTTGCAAGAATCCTTCGGGAACTTTTTTTATGCATCTCTTGAACTTAAGGTCTCTATATAAGTCGCTATTATTTCAAAGTATGGATTTTCATGCTCTCACCCTCTTCTTCAAGGCCCTCTTCATAGATCTTTCCCTAAATAACTCTATTGCCCATTTAGATCAAGGCTCTAATCTAGTAGGTGTTGATTGAAATCCTTTTTTCTCTTTTTTTTCTCTCCTCTCTTGGTAACTAGGGTTAGGAATAAGTTAAATTTGCATTTTCACCAAATTTATATTGATGTGTTATTTCCCTAGTAAAAGGGGTTGTATTTAATTAACTTAAGACAAGCAAAATCTAGCATCTATTACATGTTAAAACCCTAAACTAGGTCTGTCGTCATCTTATTTATTGTTGTTTTATGTTTGTTTCAACCATAAGAACTACATTGTTTTCCCCAAACCTCATCTACCTCCTTGATAGCCTTGCTCCTTTGTTGATCCATCCTTGATGGGCTATCTTCTAGAGCTACTATATGCCATTATGTGCCCTAGATTTGCATATCTTACAAACCCTAACTTATAATAGTTGTCTTCTAAATTACTAGATCTTAGGGAAGTGTGATTGAAATTCAAGCAACTCTTATCTTAGAAACTTATCTTAGCCTTTCTAAACTCTGTTGGTACCTTTCCTTCAAACTTTAGACCTTGCATCAACATTAAGCCCTTCTTTAATAATATCATTTTGGTGATCCTCTATAGTGAAGCCTCCCATGTGCGATTTAATTCACCACTAAACAGTTGGAGAGGAGGCACTGAGGTGACAATGGCTGTCGATCTCTTGTTTCATAAGACCTGGGTTGACTATGATTAGGCATACTAGATCTTATGGTAACAATTCCAACACCCTTTACTGCATTGCTGGCATCATTACCAAAATCCACATGTAAATTTGAGTCTCCTTCATTCATATTGCTAAGTAGTTCTTGTGCCTCTGTCATATGACATGATGCATCACTATCCAAGGACCAAGCACTCTTGGTGATGGTGCTACGAGATAGACAAGAGACAAATGAGAATTCCTTCACGAACTTTACTCCAAACTATTCAAATTGAACCTCTATTGATGCTATTGTCTCTGCGATTTCCCCTTCCCCTTCTTCTTCTTAGAACATTGTGATTCATAGTACAAACTCTTCTGGCAAATGAAGCAATTGAGCTTGCTCAAGTCCTTCCTTGGTTGAGAGGTTTCCCCCACAATGTTACCCTTGGAACCATTCCCTTCACCCATCTTGGCCATATTGACAAGGGATTGGTTCTCCTCTCCATCTCCTTGCCCGTTAGCCTTAGACACCTCCTAAGTCTCTTCCTAGATGGAATCATCCTAGAGCCTCTCCAAATTGCAAAGTTTTTCTTGAGCATAGATTCCCTTGACAAAAGGTTCTTGTTACCCAACAAAATGTGGGTAAGCCAGTCAACCAGTAGCCCTACATTAATTAGTATATGATAATATTCCACATTCCTTAGCCATTTGCACCGGTCAAACACATTTCAACTTTTGAAATTTCTCTAGAAGGAAGGTGGGTCACCATTTGGTGGGTACTTTAACCATTTTTGCAATTATGTGCTTTTACTTAATCTTTTGGGCATTCTAACATGCATAAAGGGATGATTTGGATGATTGATCGATCTCGATTGTAAACTTGTACTCTCACCTTACCATGGGGGTTAGTTTTTGGCCCTAATCTAGTGCGACCTCCTTTCAGGCCTTAGGGTTATACGAGGGGCACTACTTGCGAGTCTTGGATTAAAGTAGCATATCCATAGCCTTTCCATACTTACCACGCTCCACCACTCACAAGATTTCATACCCATCCTTTGGGTTTGTTGTCATTGGTTCATTAGGATTGGCCCCCTCATATCCTCATCCTTGAGTCTGGGTCGAAAAGGTTGCCCAAGAGATGGATGCCGTGAAAAGAAAGGCAAAAGCATAAGATGGCCATAATAAAAGAAACTAAAAAGTAAAATGCAAAAAATGGTCGAGACGTTAATTAGCATGTGATCAAAAGCTATGCTCCTCATTAAATCATTAATGAAAATAAGTAAAAGGCACACCAAAGGGATGGAAAATGCAGGCCGAGGAGAGGGGTAACTCATGCCTCCACAATTGCTCCCTCCATACATCTATACACTTAGGATGATGGACATCCATCGGCTAGTACCATGGTCATGGCACCTTGTCATAAAGCACTTCCCCTCTGTTCCCACATTATCACAAACACCTATGGATTGAAGGGTTGACCTAGGACATGTCAACTCCCCTTAGGGACTGGAAGCACCTAACAGGGTTGACCATCTAGCCATCCCTAACATAGGTAGTGAATAATTTTACAAGCCTTGATCTAGTTAGATATTTCAAGGTGATCCAAATTTGAAGTATTATTAAGCCTTTAACAATTAAGTATGATCCACTATGATGCATCTATGGTTGTTGTCCCTAATGATCGGTAACTTTCACTTGATTTTGAGATGGTTTTGCCCATTGGTCCTTCACATGGTAATAGAGGTCTTGGGGGAAAAATTCATGCCTCCACTACACATCATGTTTGTTATCCACCACCTGTGGGTGACATCTATATGAGATTTTTTTTCTCCTAGATGGTCCTCAACCTAAGTCACAGGACACGTCCCCTAGGGTCCCGTGTCCCGTATTTCACGTATTGGACACGAAAACGGCCCTAATACGTGTCGAATACGATTTTTATCGTGTCATAAAAATTGGAATACGTATTCGGCGTTTTCGTTCATGTCCTAAATGTAGCATACGCGTATTTCGTGTATAGAATACGTTGCCCTAACGTATTTTGCCGTGTTGAATATGTACTGGGGAAAAAACACAAATTAAAGCCTACGCGTGGTCTTTTCGAGGTTATTTTCGTCTGGAGCTGTCGCCGCCTGGAGCTGTGAGCTGTCGTCTGGAGAGCAGGGTGTTCACTGTTTGAAGGATGAATTGTATCCTTGCATCACAGTATCGTTGAAACTTGAAATCAATATATCTGTATGCGACAATCTGAAGACTGTATTATACACGTAACACCATTGAATATGTTAACACAGAATCGGGGTTTAGACAAGCGGTTCAGCTAAGTAGCTTGAAAACCGTGGGGTTTACTTTCTATTTGACCAAACCATCAGTATGGAGTGATTGATCACGCGGCCACGCCTTGTATGTAAGAGACACAAGTGCCCTGTCAAAACTGAGTCACATATAGTATGTTATGTCTCCAACCGTAACAAAATACAACCAAGTTTAATGTCTGCAGATCATGGCACTGAGTGGAACCATATCACTGTATCAGTGTATTGTAATTAAGTTATATCATGATTCACGAAATAAAATAGCTGGGAACCATGATAGCTGGTTGTTCCATGTTGAGGACTGCTACCTTGACTTCATTGTATTTTGCTTTCATACTTTCGTAATTCTGCGATACAGACTTGCAAACAAACCACTGACACTTGTTTAATATGTCTGATGTGTCTGATTGCTGGACACGTTCCTGGGCTCAGATCAAAATGCCCATATGTCTGGGCAGATGCTGATAATTTAAAAGTGAAGGGGGCATGTACACTTGTGAGTTGCGACCCTGTACTGCTAGGCAATTTGAGACTGACTAAACCCCAGAAGTAACCATGCAGGAATGGCTAGAGAAGACAAATTACAGACTCTCAATCACTTCTGTCATCTTCAGATTCAGAGCCCTTATGGTAAATTCAAATTCATCACCTTTGTTTGCTAACACGTCAACCTTCTCATTGAAGGTTCTTTTGATGTCAGTGAAGGTAATCACCGCGATAGATTTTGCCTTACCATCTATCCAAGATCTCAATCTTTTCAGATTGTTGAGCTAGGCAACGAAACATTGTACTGTATGCCTATGGTCAATTTTAAATCCCCTCAGCATTGGATTCTCTTAACAGTATTATTCTTGGTAGTCCCTAAACCTTGCCTAGTGCCTGTATTTTGGTCACTATGTTGGTGTTAGTCTGGACGTTACAGTCATATTCTATCTATGTTACTCCTCGGAGGTTGATAACAGGTCCCCTACCTTTACCCCTACCCCCACCTCCCCATGTTATCAGACACCTGAACAGGAGATCTGTTCTTGTTCTGTTCCCATTCCTGTCTTGACATTACATTAGTACATTACTAATCGATCCTATATACATAATGTAAGCTAGGAAGGGGGGTGAGTTCCTCTTTCTTACCCCCAAAATCCTCTAGCTTTGCTTCTTGTTTTGTTACAATTTCCTGTTGAATTCCTAGTTCCAGTTTTCCATTTTTGCTAACACAGGACCCCCCACTTCCAGTGGCATGGGTGAGGCCAAGCCCAAGTCCTTGGCTACTAATTTGTCACCAAACTGTCCTTACTGCAGCAACACCAAAACACTGTAATACTTCAGTTAATTTAATATGGATAAAAAACTATATTTCGGTGTGTATATATATATATATATAAAACGTGTCCCCCGTGTCCTGTTTCCGGGTCGCTGCGTTTCGTATTGAATACTCGTATTTACGTGTCTTCCGTGTCTCGTGTCCTCGTGTCATGTGACTTAGTCCTCAACCAATAGCCAATGTTGTGAAAATTTCATCTATCACAGCAACTGAAAATTAATATCCTAATTGTTAATTTATTTAAAAATTTATTTGCAATTTGCTACGACAAATACCAAATTATTCACATTGTGATTTTCACAAATAAACTGTCGAAGAAAAATAGTGCTGGAAACTAAGAAAATTTAGCACACACTTAAAATTGACACCATTATTTTTGGACAAATGTCCCCAGAAAAACCCAACTTCAAAAAACCGGTGCAATAGTGAAATCTGAGTACAATCTATGGCTTGCCCAATTAGTAATCCAAACACAGAAAAATATTGGCGAAAATCTAGTGAGGAATTTTCCTCATCCCACAAGAAAATCCAGCACTGAAGACTGGCCTCTGAAACCCTCTATGTCTTGCCCTGCATCACCCTCTGCATAGGGTCTGCACAGGCACAAATCTGTATGGCCTGGATCTCACACTGAGCTGCCTCTTCTGCTTGCCACTGACTCTAGAAACGTTTCTTCGGCACTCTGCAAAATTATTCTGCCATCGGAACTCTAAAACGATTTCCCAAATCTGCAAATCGAGCTACCTATTAGAGGCTTTTGCGCAACCACTGCCTCAGCCTCACTGTGGCTAATTCTGCCTCTCTGCAATGCACTCACCAAATCTGGTGAACTTCCTCCGACCTCACTGTCTCTGCCCCTCACTGACTCTGCTTCCTCACTGAAGCTCGAACTCTTCAGCAATTGACTATAGCTACTCTGGAAAATTGAATTCTCCAAGTGTCTCTGGTGTATTCTCCAAGTGCCTCTTGACTTCTTCTTATAATCCTCGGTTGGAGAACCAACGACCAAGATTAGATCTTAATCAAGGGCTACGATCATATCAAAGTTGATCTGTGTGAGTTTCTAGAGAATTCTCACCTTGACTTAATTAATTATGATTAATTAACCATATTCACTATGTTGAGACACAAGAAATATTTAAAAATCGGCTAATAATCCAATCAAGCCATCTTTAGATGGAATTTCTAAAAACGATTTTTAAGTTTTGGAGATCTCATGTATTCTAGCCTCTCCACCAAGTTTCGTGACTAGAACACATCTGACGCTACAAAAACTAACACTCCCTCTTAGCGAGAACTATGTTCTAGTGTTGCACACCCTACCATAACCCTTTGTCTCTGTACCATCCTCTATCACGTTACTGATGTCCGAGAAGAAACTCTACTGAAATGACTGCATTGCTCCCTTAGTCCTTGTGTTGTTCCCTCAGTCACTACATTGTTTCCTCAGTCACTATCCATCAACCACTGCGCAACTCTGATGTTGCATTTATGTTGCTACAAACACTACTATGCTGCTGCCAACCCTGCATCTGTGTGTGTGTGCTAGAATTTATTAGTTTCCAGCATTTTATTTTCCGCAGTTTTATTTGTGAGGGTTGCAGTGTGAGTTATTCGATATTTACTGTAGCAAATAAATTGTTAAATTAATTAACAATTAGAGAAAATAATTTCCAGTTGTTGCAATAAAATTTCAGACTTGAAATTTTCACATGGTACCACAGCTAGTTTAGCAAATTGGTAGCTCAGATCGAAGAAACAAGAAATTCGTTGTTCAGAGGGAGCAACAGTAGGAAATTCGCAGACGTTCAGCAGATCACCTAGCCAAGCAGTACGATTGCTTAGGAAATTCGATTTTCATTTGCAAGTGGCAGAAAAGATCAATTCCCAAGATTAGTGATTTCAGCAGGTAGAGGGAGCCACAATAGAGTTATTTTCGAGAGCAGATCACTAATCTGAGGCACAACAGGTTTTGCAGTTGTTTGCAGTAGCAGAAGCAGTGCCAGGTGGGGGAAGAGGTATAACGCAGAAGAATTTTTCAGTATGGCCATGGATCAATTTGATATTCAGGGATCTTCAGAGTTGTATTCCAGATTAGAGGATGAATTTGTGAAAATTTGGATGCCCAAATGTCTACTACAGCAACTGATTACGTTTCTTCTATTTGTTAATTACCGAACAAAATTATTTATTGTTTCCTACAGTAAACACCTAAACAAATACACTGCAGCCTTCACCATTTAAATAAAATGTAGAAAATGGAAACTGAGCAAGAAAGAAATACACAACAGATCTACACAATTATTTTTGGACAAATGTCCCTGGAAAAGCACAATGTGGGAAAACCGGTGCACCACTGAGGGTTTTATTATTATGCAGTAGTAATTCTGAGTACAATTCATTGGATGCCCGATTGGCTATCCTATATAGAGAGAAACTAGAAAAAACAAGTAGTGAGATGATCTCACCCTATCACTAGAAAAATTGGCACTGATCTAGATTCTGAACATGAATTGAGCCTCTGCGTCCCTTCTACACCAATCTCTATGCAAAACTGCGTTAATCCTATGTAGTCTTTGCATCACCTCTGCTGGGGACTATGTTGCTCCTCATTCTGACCCACTGTTGGCTGGAAACTTTGAATTTCAGCCCCACGGCCTCACACCCTGACTCTCAGCTTCTGAAACTTGATTTCCTCGGGAGGATTTCGATCTCCCTCTAGGCTCTGCACTGCCACTGTGCCAGCTCTACGTGGGCTAGCGTCAGCCTCTCTTCGGACGTCGTTCTGCCCTCTCTGCCTTGTACTCTCCGACCAAGAAAAACTTCCCTTTAGATACTATCCCCGTCCCTCATTGCAAAAGATCACCTCGGATTCCTCTCCAACAGTTGCTCTGCTTCAGAAATTCGATCTTCACGCGATGTGTTCTTTAAGTGCCCATCAAGCCTCCTCTTGTAATCCTCTCGTCAATCAATCAATGACCTAGATTACATTCTAATCAATGGCTAGGATCATATTGACTTGATCTTTGCCTTCTTCTAGAAGTTTCACCCACAGTTTAGATTAATACCCATTAATTATTTTAATTTCCTAAGTTTAGACTTAGGGACCCATTAAAAATAATTAATTATTTTAATATAACTGTCTCTGGGTGGAATTTCCCAAAACGATTTATGGGTATTGGAGAATGCATGTGTCTAAGCCTCCCTGCAAAATTTGAGACTCAGAGCACATCCAATGCTACCATAAATCAACAGTCCCTCTTAGTGAGAAATCTGCTCTAGCAATGGAACCTGCTGAGGCATCACCTTGTTTTGTAATATCTCCCTCTGCGTTGCTCATGTCTAACATCGTTGTCCACCAATTGCTATGCAAATGTTGCATTTGTACTACTACTGACCCTCCCACTGTCAACACTACATCCGTACTGCAACTCCCTCTAAAATTTTGCATCTGTGCTGTTGCTGGTACTTCCACTGCCAACTGCCCCTGCATTGCAACCTTCTCCAACTACTATTGCTACTGCATTAGCAATGGAAAAGCATCCAAAATTACTCAACAAGTGTTCAGTATGATGCATCTTGTTGTTGGAGTCCTGACTACTGCTAGTCTCTGCGCTGACCCTCTAAAGCCTCTGCATTGTTGCTGACCTCTGCTCTATGCCATCTGCACTGCTGCCAACTCTGCTCTACCCTTTTTAATCTCTGGTGCTCCTAGCCACTGCAACTGTCACTCCAACACTCCTCTGCACCAATTGACACTAGTCCATGCTGCTACTACTGATCTAAGCTCCCGTAGCAAGGTATTGATTCAAGAGGTGGACTCCTCAAGGATCCTGCCCATTTGTAATCCTTTCGAACTAAAACTCTAGATCTCCCCAACTCCCTCTTGGAGATGCCTGGGTTGTCATGGCGAACTCCTCCTCGATCTTCATGGCTACATCCTTCGAATCATGCTTCTCATCCTTGTCCTTCTTCTTGAGAGGACATTGTTTAGAGTAGTGACCGAATTCCCCACACCACATCCTTCTTTTGCCTTCGCTGCTCCTGTTGCCCCTTGGATGCAAGGGTTTCATTCTCATCCTCCTACTTGGGCTTCAACCCACTGTTGCTGCTCCCGTCAAGTTTACGCTTGACCAAGTCTCTCCTCAACTCTTCCTGCTTAAGAGATGCCCACATTCCATCCCAATCTAGCAAAGACCCCCTGCTCAGGATGCTCTGGACAAAAACTTGTCACTCCTTTGAAATTGAATTTAGGGCCAATCTTACCATCTCAGAAGCATGTTGTGTTGACCCCACAACTGCCAACTCGTCTTGGGTCTCCTAAAGCTTAGTAAGGAACAGATCAAATGTGATCCCCCTTTTGCATCTACATATATCTCATCTTCCGCTCCAAGTACATCTTTCGCTACTCGGAAGATCCCTGATATAACGTCGACAAAGCATCCCACATCTCCTTGGCATTGTCTCTGCCAATGATGTGACAGAGTACATGATCCTTCACTCCATCGAGGATCATTCTCTTGGTCTTCACCCTTTCTCCCATGTACTTCTTGAGCGGATCTGATCCACAGGCTCAACTACCACATTGTCGACGTAGATCTTAAGAAAATGCTCATCAAGAAGGCACGACATCCTTGCCTTCCATATCACTTAGTTGGATGCCCCATCCAACCTATCCTAATCTCTCAATCCACTAGTTACCATCTCTACCAATCGAAGAAGTCGAATGACCTCATCTCTCCTGCTGTTGCTCAGCAAATGAGAATTTGAATTCCCTGGATAGGAATTCTTTAAGGAAGAAATTCCCTCAAGTGTCTCTTTTCTTCCTTCTAACGTCTTTCTGCCCAACAACTGCCTGCAGAAAACAAATCATTACCAAAGGGGAGATGAACAACATTCAAGAAAATATGAAAGACACTTAGTTCCTAGCCTTCTTTATCATGAATTCATCCAAGCTCCTGTCGTTGTGACTTAGGGCGTCTAGCACAATTAGCTTGATGAGGTCATGGTTTGTGATGCAAGTCTCTAGATGCGCAACTATCTTCATGGTCGCGGCCATATGCCTGATATTTCCAGCAAAAAGTAGAAGGTTTATCAATTGTCAATGTCGAAGGTGATTTAGCAATGGGAAGTAGTAATTGAATACAATTGTTGCCCTTTCCTCACAGGTAATATACTTGATGAGGTAAAGGGCAACATTGGCCCATGGCTGGGGAAGCGACAACCTGTCAATCCCTCTTCCTTTCTTCACCAGTCGTTCCTCCCCTTGGAGAAAATCCTCTTTCAAGGAGGGGTCATTATTTTTCTGCTAAACCACCTTTTACCGTCTGTTCGTAATGTCGTCACACGGGAAATTACCTCTTCTGTAACTTCCAGCTGCAATCCCCTGACCTTCGTTTGATTCCTCTTTAAATTCTTCATGAATTCCATAGCAATTGCCCCATCTAATCCTTCCAGCCTTTGGAAAAACTCAAACCAACCTGCATCTTTAAAAATTTGGCATGATTTTGGGCAGTTTTCCAATGCCTTTGTTGATCCTGGTTCATGTCGAATTGCTGCCCCACCCATTGCTACACAAGCTCCATGTTGTTCTCCTCTCTTCTCCTCCTTGAGAGATTCCGAAGCGATCGGCACAATACTCAGCAGTTCTTGCCCTGCAACTGTTCTCCTCTACTTCTGTCTGAGAGCTTTGAATGAGGATGCAATGCTTCAGCAGTGGGTAAATGGTAGGGTGACGCAGGCAGGAATTTCAAATCAAGATTCGTACTACGCAATACGTTTCCTTATTAATGCTAAGTTATGGAAGGTCTAGTCTCAAGTACAATTCCATTTCTTGGCATGACCGATCATTAAATGATAATGATTACAAGATCATCATGCTTTGGTTTCAGTTTTTAAATGCTCATAGGTCATGCAAAGGTCATGTCATCATGTAATTTGTCCTCCCCGGCTTAAATGTGATGGTCGACGTCGGCTGTCAAAAGAGATATTGAGTTAGATTTCCATAATTACTAACTAAAAGAGGATAGCGATATTACCATTTTATGACGTACCTAGTGTGATGTGGAGAGAAGGCATTGGTGATGAGGTGCACGAATTTAATTCCGACAATCAAGGCAACTGCTCCCGAATCATGGTGATGTGTGTTGTGTATCATAGTAAATAATTTACTTGGATTATTTCTAGAAGTCGTCGCGACGTCGGCTGTTACAGATGTAACAACCAAGACGACTGTTATGTATTATTGGTTTCCACAAAAGATAAAAGCAAAGAATTAAAACAGTCGTGTAACAACATTATTGTAAGATATGCTTGAAATAACAAATGTTGTTATAGAGTGTGTAACAGCTGCCGCAGAGTGGTTTTCAACTGTTACAAAAATTGTCTGTCTGTGCCCGAAAGAGGTTTTCACAGCCAAATTGTTTTATTTTCTTATTTTTTTATTATTATTCTTTTTTTAGCAGGCGTAATAGTGGCTGACAAAGGTCAGTTTTTAACTATTACACTTATTGAAAAATTAGAATTTTGGCAGCACAGAGGGGTTTTCTCCTGCTCCTGTAATCTGAAGATTTGAATTCATGACAATGTTAACAAATGAATCCCTTGAAGCTGGTTTATGATATCACCAAAGACGGTGCCCATTTGCAAGCAATGGTGTCCTCGTATTGTCAATGGTAACCAAATTCACAGTCTTATTGTCAAAGACTGCATCTACCTCATAAGGACCTAGCCATTTGGTGCAGAGCTTACCCTTGAAGTCCTTGAATCTTGAATCATATAAGAGAGCCCAATCTCCTTTCTGGAACTACTTTTTTATGAACCTATCGTGCCACTTAGCTCTCTGCTGCTAGATAATCTCTATTTGCTGGATAGCAGCCAGTCGTTTCTCCTCCAATTCATTGAGTTGGTTCAACCTTTGCTCTTGTGTTGTAGCTAGATCCAAATTCAGCTGCAATTCTGTTCTCAATGTCTTGATTTCGAACTCAATAGGGAATAAGGGATTTTTACAATACACAAGTTCATATGGTGAGAATCCCGTAGTATTCCTCCACGTAGTTCTATATGCCCACAACACTTCTGGAATTTTATCAGCCCAATTCCTTCGGTAACTAGCCACAGTCTTGGTAAGAGTCTCCTCAATAACTTTGTTGGTGCTTTCCACTTGGTCATTCGCTTGTGGATGATAAGGTCTTGTGATTCTATGATGGATTTTATATTTTTGAACCAACTTTTGGATCCTATGGGATGTAAATTGGGGTCCTCCATCTGTCACTATCCCCCTGGGTATACCAAAACGGACGAAGATGCCTTCAAACAAGAAGTTTGAAACAACCTACTCCATGGATCTAGTTAGTTCTTTTTCCTCAACCCATTTCGTGACATAGTCGATGTAGGCCAAAATGTAGGATTTATGTTTGGATGAAGGATTAATTGGTCCCACAAAATTCATGGTCCATTTCTCAAAAGGTTCTAAGACTATTTGACGTTGTGACAACATCTCATCTGATTGCAACAGTTGACCCATCCTTTGGCAACTATCACATCCTTTCACAAACTTTTTGGCATCCTAAAATATTGTTTGCCAATAATATCCTGTCGAATAGACTTTGTATCCTGTTCGCTTGTCTGCGAAGTGCCCTCCACAACGTTCCTCATGACAAGCCTTAAGGATGTCAAAGATCTCATCTTCCCTAACACAACGTCTCATTTGAAAATCTGGTCTAGTGTGATAGAGATTCTCATCTATCCAGGTATAGGTAGCACTCTGTTGTATGATCTTTCTCTTTTCCTTGGAGGACAAGTATTGTGGAAACTTCCCTACAGCAAGATAATTAGCTATATTTGATACCATGGCGAGTAAGTAGAAATAACAAAGAGATACTCATCAGGGAAAGAGTTCTCAGTAGGAATGCAATTGTCATCAATAGTTAACCTAGAAAGAAAATCAGCTACTACATTATCCTTTCCAGGTTTATCTACAATTGTGATATCAAATTCCTGTAGCAACAATAACCAGCATGTAATTCTACCATTGGTAATTGTCTTATTCATTAAAAAACGAATGGTATAATGGTCAGTGTGTACAAATACTTGATACCCGGTGATATAATGTTGGAATTTATTGATGGCATGCACTACTGCTAAGAATTCCTTCTCGGTCACTGTGTAATTGAGCTTAGCCGGATTCAAATTCTTGCTTATGTAATAAATAGCATAAGGTTTCCTATCCTCTAGTTGGCCCAAAACAACACCTACAACAATATGAAATGCATCTGTAGCTACGTGAAACGGTAGTTCCCAATTAGGTCCACGCAAAACCGGAGCTGCTGATACACAACATTTCAGCTTCAAAAAGGCCTGCTCACACTTTCCTATCCACAAAAAGTCTACATCTTTCATAAGTAAACAAAACGATGGCGATGCAATTTTTGAAAAATTCTCTATAAACCTTCTGTAATACCCTGCATGTCCCAAGAAACTACGTACCTCCTTTTGCATCTTGGGAGTTGGAATTTTCAGAATTACCTCTATTTTAGCAGGGTCTACATTGATCCCGTCAGTAGAAATGTAGTGTCCCAGCACGATCCCTTCTGTCATCATCATGTGACATTTTTCGGTGCTCAAAGAAACATTAGTCTGTACACAACGTTCCAACACTTTTTCTAAATTAGGTAATGTTGTTTCAAAAGCATCATCATAAGGTGTAAAATTGTCCATGAATATTTCAAGGCAGTCACTCAACAAATCAAAAAAAATTCTCAGTATTTCCCTCTGAAAAGTTGTTGGCGCATTGCAAAGTCCAAAAGGGAGTACTCTGTATGCGAAGGTTGCCCAAGGACAAGTAAATATCGTTTTATCCTGATCCTCTGGGGCAATTTGTATCTAGTTGTAGCCACTGAACCCATCTAAAAATGAAAAAAAAAAATCCCAGAAAGGGTGTTAAGGACCTGATCTATAAATGGTAAAGGAAAATGGTCCTTTTGAGTGGCCCTATTGAGTTCTCTGTAATCCACACAGACTCTCCACTTGTCATTCTTCTTAGGGACAATGACAAGCGGAGACACCCACTAACTGTCACATATCGGATAAATAAAGTTAGCATTCAGCAGTTTTTGTAATTCTTCTTTCACTAACTCCTTCAGCGCAAGGTTCATGCGACGCTGCGGTTGTCTAATTGGTTTGCAACCATCTTTCAAATAAATGCGGTGAGTGCACAGGTTGGGATGAATCCCTTTCATATCCATATAATCCCATGCAAATGCCTTTTTGTATTTCTGTAATAGTTGTAACAGCAGTTGGTTTTGCTCAATAACCAAGTTGGGGTTAATGTTCAGATACTTTCCTGGTTCTATTTCGACTAGACTGTTGTCAACATGCGGAGTGGTTCTCATTTGTTCAAAGTTTATATCTTCTACCTCCTCTTCCTCTTTTGAATTTCAATAGAAGCAACAGAAAGCGAGTTACTGATAAAACCATTAATGATATCATCTTTTGTCTCATCTTCGAAATACTGGGCTTTTCCTAGAGTGAGGAGAAGTAGGGAAAGATCTGATTCCGGTTCAAATTCATCCCATTAGGGATTGTTCAAATCTATATTTGGTTTTGGGGGATAAAAGTTAAGGCAATGTTGCATTAATCGTTATCGGGATTAAATCGGTGTGGGGAAAAAATCGGGAAAAAATCGTTTGGTACAAAAATTTTCATTTTTTTCATTGTTTTTTCAATTTTTTTAATATCTAAACCATCTACAACATAAAATAAATACATTGACACATAAATATGATAAAAAAACTAATATATAAATGTTTAATATCATTTCTAGCGCTAAATTCACACATAACATTGAATCATGTTTGAATAGTAAGCCCTACTCCTGAGTCCCAACTCAGCCTCAAAATATCAACAAAAAAATATGGTAATGTATCTCATCATGTCATAATGTCATATACAATAAAATGAAAGTCTAATCCTATTGATTTCCTCTGCCCCTCTTGCGAGAAAATGCCACAGCTTTCTCTTTCCCTCTAGATGTAGATGTTGGTTCCTGTGCTGGTGGAGATGGCAGTGGAGTCTGATGTGCTCTAGAAGCTGAATAACTAGAAGTAGGAGCTATAGGAGGTAGACCACGTCCTCTACTGGTGGCAGAGGTAGCCCGGGCAGGTGGTGTCACCTGGAAACATTACAATCTCCCAATCCTGAAATCCTGAAAAACTGATAAGTCTGCTAGATTTTAAATGAAATCTAAAATTCTACTTTCTCCATATGAAATCCAATGAGGCTGGAACCACTCTCAAACATCCTGAGTCATTTCATGGTAATGTTAAAATTGAAGTAAAAGGATGAAAATGAAGATTAAGGAGAATGTCACTTTTCCTTTAAGAATTTAACATTACCATGAATAGCATATCCATACTAGGGCCTAGACTTGATCATTAAGCTGCCCCACTCAAAAATTATTTGTTTCTTTAAAAAAAATTGCATGAAAAGACCCAAAAAAAGTTATAAAACTATGCTGTCGCGACCCCCGGCGATTTTTAAGTTTTTATCGCGATTTTTTCAATAAAAATTGGCAAAAAAAATCTGGCAATTTTTTCGTTTAATTATCGCGATTTTATCAGCAGAGGGAAAAAATCGCGATTTTTTCATTTTATCGCGATTTTCACAACACTGGGTTAAGGTCCTCTGTAGCCTGGCCATCTGAAATCATCATAGATCCGGATCTGCATCCTATAAATGCATCTGCAGTGGCCAACCAAGGTCTTCCTAAACTCAAAGGATGTCCCCCAAGTTTGATTTGGTCTGTAAGATAAGAAAGTCAGCTAGATACCTCCAAGAAGCTATTGTGATTACTATGTCTTCTAATACCCCCTCGAGTTTAACACGGGACCTATCTGCTAATTCAAGTACAGTAAGCGTAGGTCTAAGCCATGTAGCCCCAGGGTAGTAAAGAGGTCTTTTATCATCACATTAATGGCAACCCCAAGATCAATCAATGTATTAGTTATGGGTCGGTCATTAATATAGACAGTAATTGTAGGGTTTCCTAGATCATTATACTTGGTTAGAAGAGGCTGAGCAATGATTAATTCAGACAATTGCCCCATCACGTGTATGGTAGCAGGGTCCTTAGGCTTCCTTCTAGGTTTCTTAATGCACAGATCTCACATTGTTTTGGCATAAATAGGTACTTAAGAGCTTGCAGCATAGGAATTCGTACGTGCAAGTTTTGCAACTCCCTAAGGAAATCAGATTCGGGTTGTGAGGTCATTCCAGTCTCAATTAATCTCTAAGGATACGGAGGATCTTGAGTCATAACAATCCAATCGGCTGCTACAGGTGTATCATCCTTACTCGAGTTGGTTGTTACAAGAGTAACAGTTCTTCTCGGGTTGGTTGTTACAGGCGTAATAGTTTGCTCTGCATTGGTTGTTACAAGTGTGACAACCGCCTCAAGATCTACTGTACCTTCTCTGGAAGTTTCACATTCCTCCTCTGTAATGATACGGGAGTGGTTTGGTTTAATTACCTTACCTGACCGTAGATGAATTTCATTAAATCCAACGGAAGTGATAAGGTAAGTCTGGAAGGTAGTCAAAGCCTCTATGCTTTGGGCTGCTTTATTATTCAGGTTAGGGTTAGGTTGCACAGGTAGTTGGGGTCGCACAAGCGATGTAGGAACAGGAGTTTAGAAAGGGGGCAATTGTAGCTGTTGCTGCATTGGTAATCCAGGTGGGGCTATTCTCTGAGCGTTCCCCCTCCAATTCTGATTCCAAGGATATGGTTGAGATGGAGGATCTTGAATAGATGGAGAGGGGGACCACTTGTTCCAGGGCGAAGGAAACTATGCTAGAAAAGGAGCAGAGTATTGCCACGGATATTGTTGAGTGTTATATGCATTATTCAACGAATTAAAAGAAGAAAAATCTTGGGACAAACCTGGAGGTCGTGGCTGCCATGGTCTCCTAGGTGTGATGAAATAAGAGGACTGAACTTCTTCACTCGACTCTCTAAGTACTGCTTTTAGTTTGGGAAGCTCCAGACATCGACTTGTAGAATGTTCCAACTCACAAATATTGCACAAGCTGATGTTGTTTGTTTCACACTCCCTCAAGGGATGTTTCTTCCGACAATTCGGACAGAACACGGCGAAAGGTGTATCAGCTTCTCCTTGTGTCTTCTTGATCTGTGTTGTTGTTATCTGGGCCGATAGTATACTAAGGATGTCGGTTTTGAAATTTTCAAATAAATTCCCGATCTCTACTCTGGTTACTCCTCCACTTGCAGATTTTTGTATTCAGGCAGAGGCATCTCAGATTGCGCTTCTTCCCTTCGACAATCCTCTAAAGCATATTAGATAGAGCTTTACAAATTCGGCGAATGTTTCCTAAGATATTTCCCCTTTTCCTAGTAGATTCAAGGTATCAAGGAAATCGTCCCTCATTCCTCTTATAAATATGGTCTTCAAGATCTCCTTATCTAAATCACTGTGTTTAGACCTCTGCAAATTATAATGAAACTGCTCTACGTAGTCTTCCAAGCTCTCATCCTCCTTCTGTGTCATCCTAAATACTTCCTCTCTTAAGTCCCTAGTTCTGCAATAGTCTTGATACTTTGATAAGAATGTCTACTTCATGTCGCTCCATGTTTGAATAGAAGTAGAGCCTAACCCCATGAGCCATCTCAGGGCTGCTCCTTTTAGAGTAGCAAAAAATAGTTTTAATTTCTAAGCATCTGAAACATAGTCATAACTCTTGCATAAGACATCAAATTCAAATAAGAAGGTGTCAGAGTCTTCTACAATCATTCCTTGAAAAGATGGTAAGGATGATAAAAGAATATTTTTCATGGGAGCCTCGCCTTTGATATCCCCAATTGGGAACTCAAAGGTGGTGATAGTAGCATATGTTTTAGTGTTGTGGTTATTATTGTCCCCCATTGTTAACCCTTCTAATCCTTGTTGTAACAGATGTTCTTCAAACTATTCTTGTGATTGTCTTCCAGGTGAAATTGGTGCCTCAGGTGACTTCAAGGCTAGTTGTTTCAATGCACTGCCTGAATCTAGATATTGATAGACCAATAGGTGCTCTTCTATTTCAGGTTTTTGATGTCTCCCTTCAGTTTTCCCTTGTCCCTTAGTCCTAAGGTTCTTGTTACTAGCTTCCCCCTATTGTTCTTGAATTGGATGCTTAATCTTTGGAGTGTTTTCGCTAGCTTTAGAATGATATGGCCCCGAGACAGAGGAATCGGAGGTTTCTATCCGTGTTATGGAAGTAACAACTTTTTGTGGCCCTATTTTCCTTGCGTCCTTTTGAGAACTTGACCGTTATTTTTCTGCCTTTGACATCAGTTCATGGATAAATGTTTTCCTTCCCAAATCTACACTCTTCCTTTTCTTTTTACGACCCGTTTTTCCTGTGACTAATTAGAGTGAGGGGTATTTTTGGTATTTCTATAAGTCCTAAAGTTGAACACATGGACCCTATGTGTATTAATTCACACCCTAAGTGTCTCAGTCTTCGACAGTGGTGAGCCTGCCCATGTATGTTAGAGCGATGTGCAGGTTCTTACCTCTCATCTTACTGCCCAGCAACTGAAGAGCTGAAGACACGCTTTAAGAAAACACCAAAATGCCACACCCTAAGTGCCCTAGTGATCATAATGGTGAGTTCGCCCAGGTATATTAGAGTGATGCGCAGGTTATTACCTCTCGTCTTACCACCTAGCGATTGTGGACTAGGAACACTCTATCATCAAACAAACAACTTGTTTGACTATATTGTCAACTGCCATCCCTACCAACAGCGCCAAAATGTAGTGTTGTTTTAATCAATCCTAATTGACTAAGACTGCAACCATTTAATTGTCAACCCAGGGTATGTATGTTATTTCAATGGAGTTTTGCACTGTTTGTGCCGATACACTACAACCATGAATGAAAATAGAAAACAGCAAAGAATGTCAGTGAATCAATTGTAGAAATTAAATCATTCATGTAGAAATTAAAACACTCCACAGAAATGAAATCACACTTCACGATTACTAGAGAAAGGGCGCGCCACACACCGTACTAATAACTACACCAGCTAGTCAACTACCATAATGCTAATCAAATCAGTGTAATAGCATAACATAATTCTGGAACTAAAGCAGATATATTCTACAATTTATACAACAACAACAGAAAACCATGCAAACAATAATATACAACTACTTCTACCACTGCAATCCCTGCTAAAGAGGAGGGTCCTTCCTCCCTAGCAGGCCGCAGGAATGAACACGAGATTAGTTAAAGAATCAACTTAGAAACAGTAATAGCACCACCGTAATGTCTTTGATATTAAAAACAATTAAAAGTTACAAGATCAAAATAACAGTGCTCTCTAAGTCTTCTCCCATACATGAGAGATTAAGTTTCTCTTATAGTTATTACATACCCGAAATCAGGAATAGATCAGTCATGAGAATCTTACAATTCTCATGTTAATCATAAAATAGAAATCGTTATAACTTGTTCCTAAATACAAATGTTATTCAAATACATTGGTTAAGATCACAATCGCTTGGATCTTTTACTTTCTAAATAAACAATTCATAACTTTCAATAGTTGTTGCGTTGAATAGTACCCACGACTTTGCCAACTACGGTGCAACAAAATCCTGCGGTCAAATGATGGTTTGGGACGTAATAGCAATCACCGAGTAACAACATCCTTGTAACGGCACCCGAGGTGTAACAACGGTCACCTTTAACAACACGTGGTGTAACAGCAACACTTGTAATAGCATACAGAGTGTAACAACAATCTGTAACAGCATGCTCTTAGACCGATCAGAGCGGCTTCTTCACTCCATAACCGTGTTCTCACAAGCAACATCTGAAAAAGAGGAGAGGATCCAAAAGACTTCTCCAATGCTTACCCCAGTTAGCCATAAAAAGGAATATTGCATCGTTATATTCCGCAAAAATGGAAAAATAACATGACGGCGAAATAGGTTGTTTATAATAAGGAAAAGGTGATTAACATGTAAAGTTTTGTTGGCCTGGAGGGAAAGAGGACCAAAACTGGGGAAAGAAAGTGTAGAAAATAGGTATAAAAACTACACCCAACAATCTTCATGTTTGTGGAACTCTAAAAGGTTCTCTGTAAAACCCTAACCTAAAGATATGTCAATGCTAATGTGAAAAACCCTAGTATACTTTGGGTTACTGATGAAATCTAGAAAAATACTATTCTTTTAATGTTTGGGGTTTTGATGGTAATTTCATGTTTGGAGTTTTAGTATTGTTATGGAAACCCTAGTCCTTTAGGGTTGCATGGTAATATATTCCTAGACCTTGAGGCTTTGGTAAATTGGGGTTTATGAACAAAACCCTTATAATATCTAGAGTAATTTCCTAGGAATGAAACCTTAGGTGTATGTTTGTCTGTCTGGTCAAAACCCTAGCCTAATCAAGATTGTTATATGTATGACTTTAAATGTATTAATAGTTGTGTCTTGGGCTTACCTAATGGATATTGATATGCTTGTGAATGTTTATGGAATCCTAGATATGTATATGTGCTAACCTAATTGTTAATGTTGACAGTATGTAAATTCTAGGGTTTGTAACTATGCCCTAGTAGAAGTTTGATATTCCAGGATATGGTGATATTGTTTCCATTATGATGATAAAATCTAGAGTTTACAACAAACCCTAGTAGAAGTTGATCATATTGTGCTTGGTTTTATTTGTTGACATCCTAAGGCTTAGCAACTCAAAGATGAAATCTAGGGTTTACATTAAATCCTAGTAGAAGTCTAAGATATGAATTCTAAAGTTGTTGGATGCATTGTAGAACTATACTTGTTTGAATTACTTCTAGGGTTTGCAATATATCATAGTAGAGTTTTTCATATTTCTGAAAGTAATATCGAGGCCCTAGATATAATGAAACTGATATCTTGATTGAGTCACTGATGTGATCTAGGGCTTATAACCAAACCCGAGCAAGATTTTGAATTTTAAAAGTATGTGTCTCTTGTTGATTATGAACCTTACTTTAGGTATTTGATATCTAAAGTGTAAAGTTTCCATGATTCTGATATAGCTAAATTCATGCTTCTATATATGTATTTGGTTGTACTTGCTGTTTAATTTGTGTAGGTACATAATCTTCAAGATGTTGAAGATATTTGTAAGAAAATTTGACTTGATTGGCAAGCATGATGAAGGAAGTTATATGAATGATGATGATCAAGATGACTTTGATAAGAAGGATGGAAGCCATAAAAGATTCTTCAATGTCATAGAAAGTAGTTGATGTCCCTACGTTAAGAGGGACCCTGGATAAAAGAACGGGTATATCTCCCAAGTTGAGAGGGACGACATATTGTAGTCATGATGGATACTTTGAACAAGAAATTGGAGAATCTATATTGAGGTTCTTCTGAAAGAAGGAAAGCGGGATCCGAATATAGAATATGTTGTTGAATTTGAAGTGGGAAAGGAAGATGTATGGTTGAGGAAACATCTGTTGAGAAGACTCTAAGTCCTACTGTGATAAATTGTGAAGTAGCATCAAGATGATCAAAGCCCTGAAGGTTTGTGTTTACTTATGTATTTGAAAGTTTTTCACTGATTGGGGTTGTGATTGTTAAGGTAAAATCTCTCGAAGTTTTTGGAAGCATGCTTGATGTTACCAATCTGTTTGATCGGGAGAGATTTGTTATGTTGAGGCATTGTGTATGCCTGTGAAGACATTTGGCCAACCTATGTGTTGATGTCTAGTTCTCGAAGTAGGGAGGGTGGCATTGATCATAGAGCTTTGACCTTGCATTGCACACCTAGTTCCCTGGGTTGATGGTTATCAAGTAAGCCTAATGGTACCTAGAGAGGTTGAAAGATTTAGTCCATCTTAGCCCCACCCAGATAGATTTCCCTGGTCAGGAATCTAGCCTGTGGCACCATGTGTGCCTAAACTCTTCATGGTTCATGTGTTTCGAGATCTTCCTTGTACTTGTATATATGTGTAATTATGAATAACTCCCTAGTTAAGAGGGAGTGTTGAAGAATGTAACTAGGTTCGGTCTTCATAATTGTGTCTGAGTCATAATAAAATGTATTTATCAAAAGAAAGAAAAAGGATTTCTTATTATTATTATTACGACTTATTAAAGCATGGGTTTCATGCTTGTTTCATCATATTTTTAGGTCAAAGCCCCCATTGAGGACTTCTAGGTTTTGTCTTGAGTCATTAGAGTCATTGTCCATTTTATGAGACCCTTCTTGGGCTTTTGAATAATGTAAAAAGGATTATTGTTGAGTAAAATAAGTCATTTGTCACCTCCACACCAAGTCGGTCCTTGCCTGATGAAGTCAGCCTACATTAGGGTAATTCGACCCACATAAGAGGCTATATATAGAAGCGCATTTTGATCCATTTGCTCACTCACTCAAGAAGTTCAATACACAAGAAGGAGGAACAAAAAAAGTGTGAAGTTCTTAGAGAAGAAGGAGAAATGTAGGAGAAGGACGAGATTTAAGTTTTTGGGATATCTCTCTCTCATGCGAAGTTACTGGGCTACTGCTGGGGTCGAAGTTCTGCTACTAGAGAGGTCAAAATTCTGTTGTTGAAGAAATCATAGTTTTGTTGCTAGAAAGGTCGAATTTATGTTGCTTCTATCAAGTCAAAGTACAACTGCTACTAGGTCAAAGTTATGTTGCTGAAAGGTTGAAGTTCTATGTCAAAGTTGTTGCTGGAAGGTTATCATCTGAAGAGGAAGGAAGGGCTAACGTGGTGATTGGAGGAAGTCTATTTCTAGGTCAAAGAGTCTTGGATTATCTCATCTTGTCTTGTGAAACTACTGAAGGAAGAGTTGTTGATTGGGTTTTCCCTTGTATATGGGTTTTTCCCTGGTCGTCCACCTACATCTGGTGTCCCTAGTCCTCATGTTTTGTATTTGATAATTGCTTAATGAAACAAAGACAAAAGAAGAACATAAGAAAGTTAATAAGAACACAAGAATATCACAAATACCTCGAAGGCTTGGATGTTTTCCCTTCATCATGCACCAGTGCGCCCTCCTTGTTCTTGAATGCATGAGCGCACCTTGAAGGCCTAAAGGCTTGAAGCTTCACTACTTCATCTCTTCGGAGTGCGCCCTTGCACCCTCTTAGTGTCTTTAAGCACATGAGTGCACCTTGAAGGTGTGAAGCCTCTCTCCTTCGTCTCTTCGGAGTGCGCCCTTGAGTTTTCTCTCTCTTGCTTGAGCGCACAACCGCACCTTGAACGCCTCTTATGAGCCTTGATGAGTTTGATTGTACCCTCTTAATCAAGCTTCCTTCTTCTAATGCTCTCACAGGCCTATTATGAGTTGATCGTTCCATGAGTTAGGCAGTGATATAATAGATGTTTTAAGATTTATTTTGCCTTCCCATGAATGATCTTCATTAGCAGGAGTACTATCATAGCATGACATGGTGATGCACAAGGCAGATAGTAAAGAAGATGAACAAAGAACACTTGCAGAGAAGAAGCACAAAGAAAAACAATCATGAAGACATGAAGCAGATCATGGACCAAGACAGAAAGAAGACATTGCATAATGACTCAGAAGATTTCGATATTGATCAAAGACCCTTTGGAGGGTGGAGATAAGCAACTAAGCATATCTTCCATGAAGATGAAGCATAATCAGATTTATCATCAAGAATGCAAGATGAAGCAGCAAGGGAGACAACTTGACATTGCCACCTCATCATGAAGTCCATGTCATCATTGTCAAGTTGTAACTTGTACAAGTTGTTGAGTTTCCATGACCTTTGGTCTAAGCTAGAGTCTTAAAATCACTGATGCTACCAAACAAAGAATCTCAACATAAACTACTTTACACAGCAGAGATATAAAGCAGTAAATCACATATGCACAAATATACACACTTTTTAACAAAATTGTACAGTCACCAATCTTCATTATATTAAACCAAATATGAATAATACAATAGTCTATGGTATACAAGATACAATGACAAACTTCGTTGCAGCTTCTATGTCATATATTGTTTTATCGGTCCTTCGCTTCCGTACTGCTCAACACCTGCCCCTTAGTCCTTCAAAGGGAAGCACATTGAGACTCCAAGAGCACTGCCACCTAACACTGATGCATGTCACTTCTGTTGCATGTACATGGACTCATCAATCTGCTCTCTAGGTTGGCCAATTCCTAAGCTCCAATCTGCCTTCTAGTAGCCTCTTTTGTCCATCAAAGAGCTACTCATAAGGCTACAAACTTCACCCAATACTTAGCTATCTTCGTCACTTCAAGACTGCTAGTCTAGGGCTAGTTTGGACATCCACACGCTGCCCTCCAATAGTCAAAAGATGCCCAATACTACACTGTTAGTTCTTCTCCTAGGATGGACTCTTCACCACCACAGAAAATCCCCCACACGACACCAACAGGATGCAACAACACCTAATCCAAACTGATCAACTTCTTTGACCCAACACACATCAACCTTGGCTCCAAGTCTGATGTCCCTATTGCCCTTGACTGTCCCTGGTTAGGGCTTATTTAGCAGGTTACAAAAACCCTTAATCGACCCCTGAACAGTGGTCAAACAGTCATCATTCCCTGCAACCTACCTTAGAATGATCCCTTTGCTTCCACGTTGGAGATTGGGCACAACTCAACCACTAAACAGAGCTACGCAATTGCTTAGTTGTGGTGGTATGGCCCGCGGCCTACCACATTGCCTTTCTGTGCCTTACATTCTACCCAAACAGAGTTTTGTTACCCTTCAAAGGTGCCAGAACAGACTTTCCCAACTCCTTACTTATATCGGCCTCCCTGCAAGTGTGAGCAGACGCCAAAACAACCTCCAAAGAGCTCCTACGTTGCCTCTTTTTCACGTATTGATTTGGGGTAGCATCGAATGTGTTCTAGCCATGAAATTTGGTGGAGAGGTTGGGGCACATGAGATCTCCAATACCCAGAAAGGGTTTGGGCAGATTCTAAACAGATTAGGAGATATTAAAATAATTAATATTTTAATGGAGTCCCTAAGTCTAAACTTAGGGAAAACAAAATATTAATGTGTATTAATATGAATCTGTGTCAGAATGGTCCAAAAGACATGGATCAAGCCAAATCTAATCTTAGCCATTGATTAGGGACTTAATATCGGCTGTTGAGATGTCAACAGGAAAAGTATAAGAGGAGGTTTGAAGGTCACTTGGAGAAGTACACCAGATGATCAGTCATTCTATTCTCTAGAGAGGGGTTTGCTAAGAGAGATAGAATCAGTGATCGAGAGAGCAACTGAGGAGCATTGAGTAAAGAGAAACAAAGAAGGCAGAGATTGTACCGGAAGAGCAGCGCAACAACCAAGGAGGGTGATGCAGATCTAGCAAGGGCTCACACAGCATCACGCAGAGGCAGCTAAGTGTTGCGCAGAGCACTAAAGGGGCTAGCGCAGCTGACGCAGAGGTTCCCAGAGCTGACGTAGGTCCTCCTCGGGCTGATGCAAGCGAAGAAACGCTGACGCAAGGCCAACATGGGACAGAGAGGGGCTGATGCAGTCTAGATTGGGCAGATGCTGTGGTTGCAGGTGCAGTTTTGTGCTGAGGAACTGCCGTAAGGATTTTTCTGGGTTTCAGCTAGGGGATTTCTCTCAAACTGTGAGGTATAGCTGCTAAGGAAATTCTTTGTTGGTTAGGCCAGTTTTGGCACCCAGATTGTACTCTAATATTGCTTAATAAGAAAACCCTCAGATCGCTGCATTGGTTTTCCCACATTGGGTTTTTCCTGGGACATTAGTCCAAAAATAATGGTGTCATATGGTGTGTTTGTTCTTGATTCTTTTAGTTGTTGATCTGTAATATGTTGAGCATGCACTGGTGTTTATTTTCAGTGTTTACTTTGTAAATAACTTGTTAAAGAAAAATAACAAGTAGGTAGGAATAAATTAGGAAAACTACATGAAGGGTTTCTAAAGTAAGTAAACTTAGAAACTTCAACATGGTATCAAAGCATGATTGCAGATCACAGGAGGACTAAAAGAAATCAGCCGAGCGAAGTAATAGCAGCAGAAAACAATTGTCCCGAGATGACAGAAGTTGTTTCTAGCAGCGCAGAAGCTAAGAAGTGTGACAAAGAGCCAGCCAGAGCCAAGAAGTCAGGAGCTATGCAGAGCCCCAGAGAGGCCAGTATTGCTGACGCAGAGGGCCAGAGGGCTAACACAGGGCATCCTAGGGATGACGCAGACCCATCTGGGGTGACGCAGAGCCAGCGTGAGGCAAAGAGGAGTTGACGCAGTTCACAAAGAGGTAGTTGCTAGAGTCTAGAAGGCTATAGAAATATTGTAGAGTGGAGCTGGTGAGGTACTGTAGTCAGAACAGTACCTGACAGAGCAGGGCCAACGTAGTTGTTACCAAGGGTTTCTAGCCGAGGGATCTGGATCAGTAGTGTAGTTGCACAAGACAATTAGAGTAGGGGGAATCTCGACAAGCGGCAGAAGGATTTCCAGGAGGGAAATCGGGACTCTGAGGGAGTCCAGAAGAGAACTTCCAGACGAGAAGTAGAGACTTAGAGGATTCGAACAGAAGAACTTCCAGGAGGGAAGTAGAGGAGCATCATGGCACTACACGAGGTAAGAGACCAAGATAGACTAGATGGAGCATCGAACTTCGCAGTTTGAAAGGTCGTAATCTTATCAGTGCTTGACAAGAATCGTGTCAAGGACTTCGCCTTGAAGGTTATAGCTATCTCAGGCGACCCCAATGATAACGACAAGTACGAAGAGGCGATGGCGAGGGCCAAGTGCATTATCCTTGACGGGGTCAAGGATCATGTGGTACCACATATAGCCGAGAAGGAAACAACAGTTGAGATGTGGGAGGCTCTCAAGAACCTGTACTAACATACTTTTGTGCGGAGAAGAATGCTGCTCGAGAACCAAATGAGGTCGTATTAGATGAAGAAGGGTCAATTGATTGACAACTTCCTCAGAGGACTGAATGAGATCCGAGACTAGTTAACTGCTATAGGAGCGACACTGGATCAGGAGCTTATGGTGAGGACAACCCTGAATGTTGTCTCAGAAGATTGGGACGTGTTTGTCCAGAGTATCCTAGGCAGAGGGACTCTCCTACCTTTGGACGAGATGTGGGCAGTTCTTCGCCAAGAAGAGATTAGACGGCAGTCAAAGACAGTAGCAGTAGCAAAGGGATCAAAGTTCAGCAGGAGGAGGAGGATGTGGCACTAGCATCTGAGGGAAAGCAGGAGAAGCGAAAGAAGAAAGATCTCTCCAAGATCAAGTGCTTCCACTATGGGGAGATGTGTCATTATGCGACCCAATGCCGAAGGAAGAAGAGTATGGAAGAGTCTTCCGAGACTAAGGCAGCACCAACACGGGCAGAGAAGGAAGTCTTGATAGATGATGATTGTGCCATGAGTGCACACGCACCACTTGAGAAGAAGTGGGGTGACATCGAGCTGTAGTCACGACCACAGGCGATGAGGGGCAGGATCCTCGAGGTACCCAACCTCTTGGATTAGACCTTGCTACGGGAGCCTCGACGAAGAGTAGCAAGACTGGCTGGGTGGGTAGAGACAAATGCGAATGGAGTGGTAGAGAGAGCTATAGTGCAGAAGTCCAAGACATCGCAGAGCTAGCAAGCTACAACAGTCCGAGAGGCACAGGTGTGTTGCACCAATGCAGGAAGGCACAGCGACGTGTGCAACAGTGCGAGATGCAGGGAGTTGTTGCAACAACACAGAGGTCAGAGAGAGGGAGCACTTGTCAACAGAAGAGGGAGCTTCAACATCAGTGGGTCTTTCTAGCCCAACAGGGAGGTTAGTTGGGAGATCAGTTACTTACTTCTCAGTAACTGAGTTGCAGTGCAGTAGTTGGCAGTGCGATGCAACATGATGAGAGGAGGTTTAGTACAAATGCAGTGCTAGGAGGAAGGACCAGCAGCAGCACGGATGCAGAGGGCGCTGTCGTACAGATGCAACAGTGACCGTGGAAGAACCATGGGCAGTAGTACAGGATGTAGCAGTGCAGAGGATGTTTGGCAGGAAGGCCTAGTATCAGCACAGGTACCGATGCCGGATGATCAGAGTAACACTCAGTGAGGAGTATTGCTAGAGCACAGTCCTCGCTAAGAGGGAGTGTTGATTTGGGGTAGCATCGGATGTGCTCTAGCCACGATATTTGGTGGAGAGGTTGGGGCACATGAGATCTCCAATACCTAGAAAGGGTTTGGACAGATTCTAGACAGATAAGGAGATATTAAAATAATTAATATTTTTAATGGAGTCCCTAAGTCTAAACTTAGGGAAAATAAAATATTAA